>JAPQNM010000017.1:5029045-5041545 GCA_029783475.1 Metacarcinus magister | reverse complement strand
CGCACGCACGCACGCACGCACGCACACGCACACGCACACGCACACGCACACGCACACGCGCACACACACACACACACACACACACACACACACACACACACACACACACACACACACACACAAACACACACACACACACACACACAGACACATCCTTTTTCCATAAACATGAATTTCTTCCTCAGTTTTTCGAAAGCTATTAGAGATATTGGAAATATAATTGCAGCATCTGAGAGACCTAATTAAACTCTAAAACTGTCATTATGAATATTTGTTCTATGACTCATAATTACGCAGTAAAATGAAACTTAATATTTCTATAAAAACATGACTTTCCTCCTCATTTTCTCGAAAACTATTAGAGATATTGGAAATATCATTGCAGCATCTGATACACCTAATTAAACTGTACAACTGTCATTATGAATATTTGTTCTATGACTAATAATTACGCAGTAAAATGAAACTTAATATTTATATATAAACATGACTTTCCTCCTCAATTTCTCGCAAGCTATTAGAGATATTGGAATTATCATTGAAGCATCTGATAGGCCTAATTAAACTGTACAACTGTACTTATGAATATTTGTTCTTTGACTCATAATTATGCAGTAAAATAAAACTATATATTTATATAAAAACATGAATTTCCTCCTCATTTTCTCGAAAGCTATTAGATATATTGGAAATATAATTGCAGCATCTGATGGACTTAATTAAACTGTACAGCTGATATTATGAATATTTGTTGTATGACTAATATTTACTCAGTAAAATAAAACTTTATATTTATGTAAAAACATGATTTTCGTCCTCATTTTCTCGAAAGCTATTAGAGATATTGAAAAAATCATTGCAGCATTTGATAGACCTAATAAAATTGTAATACTGTCATAATGAATATTTGTTCTATGACTCATAATTACGCAGTAAAATGAAACTTAATATTTATATAAAAACATGACTTTCCTCCTCATTTTCTCGAAAGCTATTAGAGATATTGGAAATATCATTGCAGCATCTGATACACCTAATTAAACTGTAAAACTGACATTATGAATATTTGTTTTATGACTAATAATTACGCAGTAAAATAAAACCGTATAATTATATAAAAACACGACTTTCCTCCTCATTTTCTCGAAAGATATTAGAGATATTGGAAATATCATTACATAATCTGATGGACCTAATTCAAATCTACTACTGTCATTATAAATATTTGCTCTAGTACTAATATATACTGAAATTTACTTTTTTTTAAATTACTTTCTTCCTCATTTTCTCGAAAGCTATTAGAGATATTGGAAATATCATTGCACCATCTGATACAACTCATTCAACTGTACAACTGTCATTATGAATATTTGTTCTATGACTAACAATTACGCAGTAAAATAAAACCGTATATTTATATAATAACATGACTTTCCTCCTCATTTTCTCGAAAACTATTAGAGATATTGGAGATATCATTGCAGCATCTGATGGACCAAATTAAACTGTACAACTGATATTATGAATATTTGTTGTATGACTAATAATTACGCAGTAAAATAAAACTTTATATTAATATAAAAACATTACTTTCCTCATTTTCTCGAAAGCTATAAGAGATATTGGAAATATCATTGCAGCATCTGATGCAACTAATTAAACTGTACAACTGTGATTATGAATATTTGTTCTATGACTAATAATTAAGCAGTAAAATTGAACTTAATATTTATATAAAAACATGAATTTCCTCCTCATTTTCCCGAAAGCTATTAGAGATATTGGAAATATGATTGCAGCATCTGATACATCTAATTAAACTGTACAATTGTTATTATGAATATTTGTTCTATGACTAATAATTACGCAGTAAAATGAAACTTAATATTTATATAAAAACATGAATTTCCTCCTCATTTTCCCGAAAGCTATTAGAGATATTGGAAATATCATTGCAGCATCTGATAGACCTAATTAAACTGTACAACTGTAATTATGAATATTTGTTCCATGACTCATAATTACGCAGTAGAATAAAACTTTATATTTATATAAAAACATGACTTTCCTCCTCATTTTCTCGAAAGCTATTAGAGATATTGGAAATATCATTGCAGCAGCTGATGGACCAAATTAAACTGTACAACTGATATTATGAATATTTGTTGTATGACTAATAATTACGCAGTAAAATAAAACTTTATATTTATATAAAAACATTACTTTCCTCCTCATTTCCTCGAAAGCTATGAGAGATATTGGAAATATCATTGCAGCATATGATAGGCCTAATTAAACTGTACAACCGTAATTATGAATATTTGTTCTACGACTCATAATTACGCAGTAAAATAAAACTTTATATTTATATAGAAACATGAATTTACTCCTCATTTTCTCGAAAGCTATTAGAGATATTGGAAATATCTTTGCAGCATCTGATAGGCGTAATTAAACTGTACCACTGTCATTATGAATATTTGTTCTTTGACTCATAATTACGCAGTAAAATAAACCTTTATATTTATATAGAAACATGAATTTACTCCTCATTTTCTCGAAAGCTATTAGAGATATTGGAAATATAATTGCAGCATCTGATAAACCTAATTAAACTCTACAACTGATATTATAAATATTTGTTGTATGACTAGTATTTACTCAGTAAAATAAAACTTTATATTTATATAAAAACATGACTTTCCTCCTCATTTTCTCGAAAGCTATTAAAGATATTGAAAAAATCATTGCAGCATTTGATAGATCTAATAAAATTGTACAACTGTCATTATGAATATTTGTTCTATGACTCATAATTACGCAGTAAAATGAAACTTAATATATATATAAAAACATGACTTTCCTCCTCATTTTCTCGAAAACTATTAGAGATATTGGAAATATCATTGCAGCATCTGATACACCTAATTAAACTGTACAACTGTCATTATGAATATTTTTTCTATGACTAATAATTACTTAGTAAAATGAAACTTAATATTTATATAAAAACATTACTTTCCTCCTCATTTTCTCGAAAGCTATTAGAGATATTGGAAATATCATTGCAGCATATGATAGGCCTAATTAAACTGTACAACCGTAATTATTAATATTTGTTCTACGACTCATAATTACGCAGTAAAATAAAACTTTATATTTATATAGAAACATGACTTTACTCCTCATTTTTTCGAAAGCTATTAGAGATATTGGAAATATCATTGCAGCATCTGATAGGCCTAATTAAACTGTACAACTGTACTTATGAATATTTGTTCTTTGACTCATAATTACGCAGTAAAATAAAACTATATATTTATATAATAACATGAATTTCCTCCTCATTTTCTCGAAAGCTATTAGAGATATTGGAAATATAATTGCAGCATCTGATGGACCTAATTAAACTTTACAACTGATATTATAAATATTTGTTGTATGACTAATATTTACTCAGTAAAATAAAACTATATATTTATATAAAAACATGATTTTCCTCCTCATTTTCTTGAAAGCTATTAGAGATATTGAAAAAATCATTGCAGCATCCAATAGAACTAATAAAATTGTACAACTGTCATTATGAATATTTGTTCTATGACTCATAATTACGCAGTAAAATGAAACTTAATATTAATATAAAAACACGACTTTCCTCCTCATTTTCTCGAAAGATATTAGAGATATTGGAAATTTCATTACAGAATCTGATGGACCTAATTAAAATCTACTACTGTCATTATGAATATTTGCTCTAGTACTAATATATACTGAATTTTACTTTTTTTTTAATTACTTTCTTCCTCATTTTCTCGAAAGCTATTAGAGATATTGGAAATATCATTGCACCATCTGATACAACTAATTCAACTGTACAACTGTCATTATGAATATTTGTTCTACGACTAATAATTACGAAGTAAAATAAAACCGTATATTTATATAAAAACATGACTTTCCTCCTCATTTTCTCGAAAGCTGTTAGATATTCGAAATATCATTGCAGCATTTGATACACCTAATTAAACTGTAAAACTGTCATTATGAATATTTGTTCTATGACTAATAATTACGCAGTAAAATGAAACTTAATATTTATATAAAAACATGATTTTCCTCCTCATTTTGTCGAAAGCTATTAGAGATATTGGAAATATCATTGCAGCATCTGATACACCTAATTAAATTGTACAACTGATATTATGAATATTTGTTCTATGACTAATAATTACGCAGTAAAATTAAACTTTATATTTATATAAAAACATGACTTTCCTTCTCATTTTCCCGAAAGCTATTAGAGATATTGGAAATATCATTGCAGCATCTAATACACCTAATCCAAATGTACAACTGTCATTATGAATATTTGTTCTATGACTAATAATTATGCAGTAAAATGAAACTTAATAATTATATGAAAAATGTCTTTCCTCCTCATTTTCTCGAAAGCTATAAGAGATATTGGAAATATCATTGCAGCTTCTGATACAACTAATTAAACTGTACAACTGTGATTATGAATATTTGTTCTATGACTAATAATTAAGCAGTAAAATTAAACTTAATATTTATATAAAAACATGACTTTCCTCCTCATTTTCCCGAAAGCAATTAGAGATATTGGAAATATGATTGCAGCATCTAATACACCTAATCCAAATGTACAACTGTCATTATGAATATTTGTTCTATGACTAATAATTATGCAGTAAATTGAAACTTAATAATTATATGAAAACATGTCTTTCCTCCTCATTTTCTCGAAAGCTATAAGAGATATTGGAAATATCATTGCAGCATCTGATACAACTAATTAAACTGTACAACTGTGATTATGAATATTTTTTCTATGACTAATAATTAAGCAGTAAAATTAAACTTAATATTTATATAAAAACATGACTTTCCTCCTCATTTTCCCGAAAGCTATTAGAGTTATTGGAAATATTATTGCAGCATCTGATACATCTAATTAAACTGTACAATTGTTATTATGAATATTTGTTCTATGACTAATAATTACGCAGTAAAATGAAACTTAATATTTATATAAAAACATGAATTTCCTCCTCATTTTCCCGAAAGCTATTAGAGATATTGGAAATATCATTGCAGCATCTGATAGACCTAATTAAACTGTGCAACTGTAATTATGAATATTTGTTGTATGACTAATAATTACGCAGTAAAATAAAACTTTATATATATATAAAAACATTACTTTCCTCCTCATTTTCTCGAAAGATATTAGAGATATTGGAAATATCATTGCAGGATATGTTAGGACTAATTAAACTGTACAACCGTAATTATGAATATTTGTTCTACGACTCATAATTACGCAGTAAAATAAAACTTTATATTTATATAGAAACATGAATTTACTCCTTATTTTCTCGAAAGCTATTAGAGATATAGGAAATATCTTTGCAGCATCTGATAGGCCTAATTAAACTGTACAACTGTACTTAGGAATATTTGTTCTTTGACTCATAATTACGCAGTAAAATAAAACTTTATATTTATATAGAAACATGAATTTACTCCTCATTTTCTCGAAAGCTATTAGAGATATTGGAAATATAATTGCAGCATCTGATAGACCTAATTAAACTCTACAACTGATATTATAAATATTTGTTGTATGACTAATATTTACTCAGTAAAATAAAACTTTATATTTATATAAAAACACGACTTTCCTCCTCATTTTCTCGAAAGATATTAGAGATATTGGAAATTTCATTACAGAATCTGATGGACCTAATTCAAATCTACTACTGTCATTATGAATATTTGCTCTAGTACTAATATATATTGAATTTTACTTTTTTTTTAATTACTTTCTTCCTCATTTTCTCGAAAGCTATTAGAGATATTGGAAATATCATTGCACCATCTGATACAACTAATTCAACTGTACAACTGTCATTACGAATATTTGTTCTACGACTAATAATTACGAAGTAAAATAAAACCGTATATTTATATAAAAACATGACTTTCCTCCTCATTTTCTCGAAAGCTGTTAGATATTCGAAATATCATTGCAGCATTTGATACACCTAATTAAACTGTAAAACTGTCATTATGAATATTTGTTCTATGACTAATAATTACGCAGTAAAATGAAACTTAATATTTATATAAAAACATGATTTTCCTCCTCATTTTGTCGAAAGCTATTAGAGATATTGGAAATATCATTGCAGCATCTGATACACCTAATTAAATTGTACAACTGATATTATGAATATTTGTTCTATGACTAATAATTACGGAGTAAAATTAAACTTTATATTTATATAAAAACATGACTTTCCTTCTCATTTTCCCGAAAGGTATTAGAGATATTGGAAATATCATTGCAGCATCTAACACACCTAATCCAAATGTACAACTGTCATTATGAATATTTGTTCTATGACTAATAATTATGCAGTAAAATGAAACTTAATAATTATATGAAAAATGTCTTTCCTCCTCATTTTCTCGAAAGCTATAAGAGATATTGGAAATATCATTGCAGCTTCTGATACAACTAATTAAACTGTACAACTGTGATTATGAATATTTGTTCTATGACTAATAATTAAGCAGTAAAATTAAACTTAATATTTATATAAAAATATGACTTTCCTCCTCATTTTCCCGAAAGCAATTAGAGATATTGGAAATATGATTGCAGCATCTGATACATCTAATTAAACTGTACAATTGTTATTATGAATATTTGTTCTATGACTAATAATTACGCAGTAAAATGAAACTTAATATTTATATAAAAACATGAATTTCCTCCTCATTTTCCCGAAAGCTATTAGAGATATTGGAAATATCATTGCAGCATCTGATAGACCTAATTAAACTGTACAACTGTAATTATGAATATTTGTTCTATGACTCATAATTACGCAGTAAAATAAAACTTTATATTTATATAAAAACATGACTTTCCTCCTCCTTTTCTCGAAAGCTATTAGAGATATTGGAAATATCATTGCAGCATCTGATGGACCAAATTAAACTGTACAATCTGATATTATGAATATTTGTTGTATGACTAATAATTACGCAGTAAAATAAAACTTTATATTTATATAAAAACATTACTTTCCTCCACATTTTCTCGAAAGCTATTAGAGATATTGGAAATATCATTGCAGCATATAATAGGCCTAATTAAACTGTACAACCGTAATTATGAATATTTGTTCTACGACTCATAATTACGCAGTAAAATAAACCTTTATATTTATATAGAAACATGAATTTACTCCTCATTTTCTCGAAAGCTATTAGAGATATTGGAAATATCTTTTCAGCATCTGATAGGCCTAATTAAACTGTACAACTGTACTTATGAATATTTGTTCTTTGACTCATAATTACGCAGTAAAATAAAACTATATATTTATATAAAAACAGGAATTTCCTCCTCATTTTCTCGAAAGCTATTAGAGATATTGGAAATATAATTGCAGCATTTGATGGACCTAATTAAACTTTACAACTGATATTATAAATATTTGTTGTATGACTAATATTTACTCAGTAAAATAAAACTTTATATTTATATAAAAACATGATTTTCCTCCTCATTTTCTCGAAAGCTATTAGAGATATTGAAAAAATCATTGCAGCATCTGATAGAACTAATAAAATTGTACAACTGTCATTATGAATTTTTGTTCTTTGACTCATAATTACGTAGTAAAATAAAACTATATATTTATATAAAAACATGAATTTCCTCCTCATTTTCTCGAAAGCTATTAGAGATATTGGAAATATAATTGCAGCATCTGATGGACCTAATTAAACTGTACAACTGATATTATGAATATTTGTTGTATGACTAATGTTTACTCAGTAAAATAAAACTTTATATTTATATAAAAACATGACTTTCCTCCTCATTTTCTCGAAAGCTATTAGAGATATTGAAAAAATCATTGCAGCATCTGATAGACCTAATAAAATTGTACAACTGTCATTATGAATATTTGTTTTATGACTCATAATTACGCAGTAAAATGAAACTTAATATTTATATAAAAACATGACTTTCCTCCTCATTTTCTCGAAAACTATTAGAGATATTGGAAATATCATTGCATTATCTGATACACCTAATTAAACTGTATAACTGTCATTATGAATATTTGTTCTATAACTAATAATTACGCAGTAAAATGAAACTTAATATTTATATAAAAACATGACTTTCCTCCTCATTTTCTCGAAAGCTATTAGAGATATTGGAAATATCATTGCAGCATCTGATACACCTAATTAAATTGTACAACTGATATTATGAATATTTGTTCTATGACTAATAATTCCGCTGTAAAATTAAACTTTATATTTATATATAAACATGACTTTCCTTCTCATTTTCCCGAAAGCTATTAGAGATATTGGAAGTATCATTGCAGCATCTGATACACCTAATCAAAATGTACAACTGTCATTATGATTATTTGTTCCATGACTAATAATTATGCAGTAAAATGAAACTTAATATTTATATAAAAACATGACTTTCCTCCTCATTTTCTCGAAAGCTATAAGAGATATTGGAAATATCATTGCAGCATCTGATACACCTAATTAAACTGTACAAATGTTATTATGAATATTTGTTCTATGACTAATAATTAAGCAGTAAAATTAAACTTAATATTTATATAAAAACATGACTTTCCTCCTGATTTTCCCGAAAGCTATTAGAGATACTGGAAATATGATTGCAGCATCTGATACACCTAATTAAACTGTACAATTGTCATTATGAATATTTGTTTTATGCCTAATAATTACGCAGTAAAATTAAACTTAATATTTATATAAAAACATGAATTTCCTCCTCATTTTCCCGAAAGCTATTAGAGATATTGGAAATATCATTGCAGCATCTGATACACCTAATTAAACTGTACAACTGTCATTATGAATATTTGTTCTATGACTAATAATTACACAGTAAAATGAAACTCAATATTTTTTTAAAAACATGACTTTCCTCCTCATTTTCTCGAAAGCTATTAGAGATATTGGAAATATCATTGCAGCATTTGATACACCTAATTAAACTGCTGGATAGACACCACTTCTAAGAAGGCCACTGGAGTTCGGGTACCCAGTGGGAAAGGTTCCCGCTGGATAATTCTGCACGCCGGCATCAGGAACCTAACCCTTCCTTACCTTCCAAGCTAAGAAAGTCGGCGACTATCACGATCAGATGAACGCAGAGACCTTTGAGAAGTGGTTCAAGACACAACTGTTGCCGAATATTCCTCCATCTTCAGTCATCGTAATGGATAACGCACCCTATCACTCCAGGAAAATCGATAAACCACCATTAGCATCAAACAACAAAGTAACCATAAGAGAATGGCTGGAGAGGAAGGGTGTGGCAGTACCCGATGGTCTACTGAAAGTTCAGCTCATGAAACTTGCGGCTGAACAAACCACTGCTGCCTATACAAGTTACGTCATCGACAGGATGGCCTTACAGCACGGACACAAGGTTGTACGACTGCCACCTTATCACTGTCAGTACAACGCGATTGAACTGATATGGGCTCAACTTAAAGGCTACATATCAAAAAGAAATACATTCAATAATGCAGCCTTAAAGCCGCTCATTTATGAAGCAATAGCCACAATTACCCCAGAAAACTGGAAAGATGCCATACAACACGCCGAAAAAATACAACCAGACGATGCAAGAAGAGACGTGGTAATTGATCATTTCATCGACTCCTTCATTATCACTCTCACTCCATCTGATGAAGAGGATTCATCATAATGGCTGTCATGCTGCCAGAATAGAGGATTAGGCCTACCGGGGAAACCTCTTTAAAAAAAAAAACGCACTGTGACTTTTACCTCTTGGGTGGCGAGGAAACAAAGTCAACATTTCAGTATATACAAATGTAAAGGTCGATGTATAACCAATGTGTGACAAATTATAAAGAGAGAGAGAGAGAGAGAGAGAGAGAGAGGAGAGAGAGAGAGAGAGAGAGAGAGAGAGAGAGAGAGAGAGAGAGGAGAGAGAGAGAGAGAGAGAGAGAGAGAGAGAGAGAGAGAGAGAGAGAGAGGAGAGAGAGAGAGAGAGAGAGAGAGAGATAAGAATAGTACTACTGAGATCGCAGCAAATAGAAATAAGAAAACAACATAGGGAATGAGAAAGCATAACACACACACACACACACACACACACACACGTGTCACGCGCTCAGGCAAGGCTCTCTCACGTAGGCCTCGGCTCAGGTCACTCACCAGCCAATCAGAGCGAAGGAGATATGGCAGTGTTGGACCCATGGGAATACTGCTGTATTCTGTCCCACCAGAAAGCTCTGCTAAGATCTGTCGGACTATAGTTAACGACCTTGTTTTCATGATCGTTCAGTATTTTATTACCTTCGCTGCATTACCGTCTAAGTATTGTTATAACAGTTTAATAATAATGTTTCTATAATAGTATACGTCCAGGTTTATATAATATGGATCTGTGCTATATAGTGTTATTATGCTCCTCCCACTCCTTGCCCTCCACCTTGTCACCCTCTCATCCCTCCCCCCCTCCCCCCACCCTGAGCACTGTGCCGATAGTTAGAGAATCGTTGAATGGTATTTAGGTGCTTAAGAAAATAGTTAGTCATATCCAAAGACCATCATTTAGTTACTACGGTGGTTGGAGTTTATACTTTAATGTAGATTATATAAATTTTAATTTTCTATATAGTATAGAATGATGGCAACACCTTGTGTCATGGTAGTACATAGAAGTGGTTGCTCCGGAGACTGCATTAACTGACTGCCTCGTTCGTATCATTATCATGAAAATCATTATTTTTATGAGTAATTTTTTTCATTATTCTTATCATTATTAAATAATTATCTGATTCTAACGATCGTTGTCTAATGAACTGTTACCACCGTGGCCCTTCGTCAAATGATACATACCTTGCCCTCCCCATACTACTTGAAAGGAAGGTGTAAGAGTATTATTCCAGTGTTACGCCCGTCTCACTGTGAAGGACACCTTTGTTATGAGGTGCCTTCTGCCCATACAAGACACTGCTGCATTGCCTTGTCGTCGGAAATAACTCCTTCCTGAGATTCTAATTTTGGTCAATCAATATCTGACAAGGGTAGTCGAGGAACGCTCCGCCCTCTCCCGTTTGGTTAAATTAGATTAGGTTATATTATATATGGTTAGGCAGTGTATTGCAGATAGAAAGTCTGAACACATCTTGTCCAATCAACAACATGGCGGGGCTCGGACGGGCGCATTACTGGAAATTTATCTGTGTATGAAACTATGATTCACGACTGTTTTTATAGGATTTATAGTTTAAAGGCACAGTAATGGCGCCGAGTCAGTATCCACAGTTCTTGACAAACAATCTCCTTTCCAAAGTCAGAGGGTGGAGCGAATTGGTCCAGTTTACAGTTATATTATGTGTCCAGCTGTCACTAAGACATTAATAGCATCTAACCAGCTTAACACTCATGTATACGTACCTTGAGCACCGTCCTACTCCTGCACCTCCTTCCTGAGCCGGGGCTGCAGCGAGACTGTCAGAGTCGAACCTGTTCACTCATTCACTCAAACGGCTCAACTGAACGACCAGTTTCGAAAAGTGCGTTTCCGTTGTCATTGAAAAACTATATATACATAGGAAAAAGGAAAACAAGTAGGGTTCCGTCCAAAGAACGATATATATATATATATATATATATATATATATATATATATATATATATATATATATATATATATATATACACACACACACACCCGCTCCCGTAGTTCAGTGGTTAAGACTCCCGCCAGTCAGCCACTAAAAGGATATTATTACCTTCATGAACATCACTGTCACGGAAAAGATTTGAGAGGAACATCCCTGTTGTGAGGTGTGATGGCCGGGCAGCCCCAGAGGAGATTACTGATTTGATAACGAGTTTTGGAAACAGTAATATTGATGGGAGCTTCAAAGTGCATGGGTACGAGACTGCTAGGCAGGGCAGGAAACAAATGTACACAGCTTGCCTAGTGAATGTAAAGAGTACCTTTGATGTATATGAAGAACGAAGATATAATTAGTGTAAATATAGGCTACAGAAGTTTTTTTTGTAAAAAAAAATAAATGCACTATAATATAAAATAAAACCACAAAACTTTTTTTTGGCAAATCATATTTGATACTTCATCTTCCTAGGAGCTGCATCCACATCATCAAATCATGAGTTGTATATTTTTCAACAAGTGTTTAACGTTGTCTTTATATGATTATAAGTCATTTATTCCTTGTGTGAGTGAGTAGATCCACGGGAGTCCTGTGTGAGCAGCAGGTTGTGAAGACATTGTAAGGCAGATGAGCAGTCCTTTAAGGAGGAAGGGAAAGGGTGAGAGGGCTCTGAGGGGTAGAGGATGCCCACGCCTCACTCTGGTCAAGAACCAGCTCATCACCACCAACAAC
>JAPQNM010000017.1:5014045-5024045 GCA_029783475.1 Metacarcinus magister | reverse complement strand
ACCAATACTACATGTGAGGGAGTGAGTGGGGCCGAACGCCGATTGGGGGACATGAGTTCTACAGGTTAAGGGGGAAAAAGACTCGCTGGTGTTAAGTACTGGTGAGAAATCTGAGGGCAAATAAGTAAAATACACACTTATCTAGCATACAAGTGAAAGAAAGTGGTAATATTGGCATGTTCTATCTACTTAAAGTTATTGTGTGACTATAAGGTGTATGACTGATTATATAGTTTCCTTGTTATCCATTATTTCCCTTATTCCTTATCCTTATTGAGTGGGAGTTTCCTCTATGTGTCCTGATTTAAAGGTCCCTCTCTCTCTCTCCCCTCAAGCACGTAATAGTCTTTGCTTCCCACATATCTATAATTTCTTTTTATCTTTCTTTACATACGTACTCTATTCTGCTGTGTATTCCCACCCAATTGATCAGCTTCTCACCAAAAAATCTATTCCCTATACTCTCCTAATGGATCAAATGTTAAGTGATTCATGCCTAAATATTTATTGTAGCTATAGTGTCCTGGATACTTATTTCTTCAACTAAATACCTACTTGAAATAAACTAGATATCTTGGTAGTTTCCTGCAGTTTTGATAATATTTTTGAAGATGTGTAATACAATAAAGTGAGTTTCTATTTCTTTGTACAGAGAAGTTTTGAATCTGTGAGTCGCACGTAATCAATTTAGAGATTCTATGAAATACATCTCTGTACCACACTACTTATTTTGATATCTATGGACACTTGTCTCTGTAACACTATGGAAGACCTGCTGTTTGTCTGTATCTAGAGTGTGTGCTATAAGACAATGAAAAAAAACATTACAAAATAGTTTGTGCCAATATGAAAAATACACCTAGTGCTTCAAAGTTGTATACATTATCACCATGCAATACATTAAAATTCATTGACAGAAAATTCAAGTTGATAAAAGACTCAAAGGTGATCTTAGTGCAATAAGTGGCAGAAATTGAAGTAACAATTAAGAATATATGCTAAGAAATACTTCAAAATATGACAATAATCTAAATTGAGAATTGTAATACATAAATAGATAAGTACTGAACATACTAACAGTGCTTGGCCTTCACTGAGTGGCGATAAAATGATTCTCTTTCAAATTACACTCTGAATGGAACAGTAAGCAATCAACGTATACAATTGTAGTCACGGCATGCTAAGCCTTGGGAGCTACACGGTATTTGTGAATAAAACAGGACATATTTTGTATTCATGATTTCATTGCGGCCGTGTGAGCGGGGGACAGTTTTTACAACACGCCAAGTACGAAGGTTCAAGCTTATTATTGGAGATTCACGAATTTACTGATACTTTATGGATTGGCAAACAGTGAAGGTCCAGCTCTGTGTGCTGTGCTGTGAGTGGCACACGCACACACACATACACACACGCAAGCACACACACACACACACACACCCTCCCTGCCTCACCTTAGTCTTGCCTCCGCCATACTTGTGTTCATTTTCCTTGAACATGGCAGTGTCTCGGAACACGACTGCCCTGATCACACCCTTGATCTGCTCCTCAGGCCATGAGCCAAGCAGGATCCGCTGTGGGCGTCCGCGACCCTTGGGCCTCATGTCGCCGGGCTCCTGTGACGGGCCCAGCAGGTTGTGCACGCGGTTGGCGTACAGCACGAAGGTCGGGTACGGGATGTCGTACTTCCGGGCAGCCTGAGGAGAGCACGTAAATTACTAAAGAGGAACAACAATAATAAACATAAAAACGACAATAACAATAACAATAATGTATCTGGTAAATTTTGTCTCTCTCTGATACACACACACATTAACAGTTTAATGTAAGCTTCATCTGAATCTGAATTACATCAGATTATGCAGCTGCGGTTTCAAGAGTAATATAATGAATCAGGTTACCTCATATTATAATTAATAGAGTCAAGTTTTAGGTTATGATGCAATCACGGAGGGATGAACATTCTCTTTATATATAAATAAAAAAAATATAATTATCACAACACTAGTTTTATTTTATTTTATTATATTACCAAAGGCAGGTGTTAGAGGTCATCGTCTTAATTTTATACAATAAAAGAAAATTATGTATGTATATATATATATATATATATATATATATATATATATATATATATATATATATATATATATATATATATATATATACATATACATATATATCTTTTTCTCAATCCATTTTCTCTGAACACACTAATAAAACAGAAAGTTGCAAATATCCCGAAAAGAAAACTGTGTTCCCCTGATAATACTTCGAATCACAACTCGTTAGAAGATATAATATATCATCTAATACAATAAATTACCTCAATTTCACTGTAACGCCACACTTACCTGGGACAGCGACAATCCTTCCTTCAACACGGCGTGAATAGCCTCAGCCATTGTCTCGGGCCGCCACGACTTCAGGGGTCCACGCTCCCTGAACCTCAAATTCTGGAGAAGGGACTGAGTCTGGTTCCAACTCTTCTGCCAGGCGGCTTGTACCTGTGCTTGGTACGTATCTGTAGGGAAGGGAAGAAAGGAGGAGTTAGGGGACGAATCTGGCTTTACTGGAAATGCTAGTCAGCCACAAAGATAAATGTACTCGTGTCTGTTTATGTGGAAGAGAAATGTACCACAGGAAACGCGTGAAAAATGAGGATGCAAAGGTCAGTAACGCGCGAGGTTCAACATATGTGTGTGTCTATGAGAAAGAAAATATAAGTAACACGGAGAATTGACGGATAAACTGATAGAGGACAAATGTTCATGTGTGTGTATGTGTGTATGTGTATGTGTGTGTGCGGTGGATAGAAAACAACATAGACAAATAAAAAGGATGAGGTTTTGACAGGATGGGACTGATGACTTCCGTTATGATCCATACAACTCGGTAGGGTTGGTATGCGTGGCCGTGCGGTCTTATTACCTAACAATACATATATACATACACGGGGACGGTCTTATACTACGCCGTACTTTGCTGCAATGTTTTTTTCTTCATACGTTGCTTTATTTAAAAAAATCACTCGGAAATTTATAACATATTGGTATTATGTGTTATTCATCTCTCTTCATTTGTTTATTTATTTTGAGTATGTGTCTGTGTCTGTGTGTGTATATCTTTTACGTATAAATGATCTAAGTCTACAGTACGAAGAAACGACTGTGTGTGTGTGTGTGTGTGTGTGTGTGTGTGTGTGTGTGTGTGTGTGTGTGTGTGTGTGTGTTATTGTCTCTCAGCGATGCGAGTTAGTCATCTTGGCGGGTTATTTCTTGCCCATTGTTACGGCTGACGCGAGACCTTAAATGAGAAACCATGAAAGGAAACCCGGGGAAAGTATTTTGTTACCATGCCTTAGGTTACCGCAGAGAGAGAGAGAGAGAGAGAGAGAGAGAGAGAGAGAGAGAGAGAGAGAGAGAGAGAGGAGTGTGTCGGTCGCAGATAATAATTTCATGACGACATTTGACGACAATTAATGTGTGGTGAGGGACATGGCGGCAGCTGCGGCGGCTACCACAGCACCCAACACATATTTCACACGGGAAGACACACAGATGGTATACTGACCACTGCCACAGCCCCCCCCTATCCCCCCCCACTACCCCCTGTCACCCTTGCACCCCCCCCCCTCCCTTACCCCCGACCCTCCCTCTTCAGTCACTCATCCTACACTTCCATGACTGATCCGCTTTGAGCCCAGTCAGTCAATCAGTCAGTCAATCTGTTAGTTAATCAGTCAGTCAATCAGTCAAGTAGTGAAGGACAGGAATGTGGTGAAAATTTTCTATTATGCAATGAACACACACACATACGTACATACATACAATTATACATCTCTTTCTTTCTTTCTTTCTTTCTTGTTTTGTATGTACATATGAAAAAAAGAAAGATGGAAAGAAGGAAAGAAAGAAAGAGATGAGAAGATAATAGATGTATAATTACAAGTTTAAGTTTCGTATTAAATAAAAGAGAAAGAAAGTGAGTCAGATGGTTTGTATTCATTTTTTAATTTTTTTTATTCTTACTGCAACTTTTAAACATCAAGAAAAAAAGAAAAAAAAACTGATGGAGTGAACATATAAAAAAATAAATAAATGAAATACAGAAAAAAATATATATGTAGCTACAATCTGGCCGCTCCTTGTTACCGTGTTACATCTGAGATAATTGAAAGTATATTTTTCCGCCTTATTTACCAAACACAACGGGCAGGGACGGGACGGAGGCAAAAATAATAGAAACCACAAAAAAAAGAGAGAAAAAACCTTGACGTTGCGCGAGGGAGAGAGGGAGGGAGGAAGAGAGGAGGAAGGGGAGGGAGGGAAGAACACAAACACACACACACACACATACACACACAAAAAAAAATTCCATATATAATAACTATTCCCTTACAGTAAAGCTCCTTCAGTCGAGTCCTCAATCACCTCGTGTACAAAGATGAGGTAATTACGACCTTGGAGAGCAACAATAGACATTACAATATTATATCGTGACCAGACCTAATTTTCTACGAGGACGGCAAACAAAACTCTGCACTCAATGTCGTGTTTTCATTTGTTTGAGATAATCACAAGGGATGACAACCACCAATTTTGTTCCCAGATCTTCCCTTCACCGCTGCGCATTCTAACTCTACTCATGCGCTTGTTGTTGTAGTGTGTGTTGTAAGTATACCAGCAAGCTCTTGTAGCTGTCCCTCTTGTCCGTTGTCAAGAAAACGATATGTATGTTATGATCGGACTTGCAACTCGGAACCCAAGGGCGAGTTTCTGTCATAAGGGAAGGGAAGAAGGGAAGGAAGGGAAAGACAACTCTAAAGACGAAGGGACTAGAGGAGGAATAGGAAGGATTTATGAAGGATAGGGAGGATAGGAGAGAGGGGAGAGCAAACACGACCCATGAAGATGAAGGAGAGAGAGAGAGAGAGAGAGAGAGAGAGAGAGAGAGAGAGAGAGAGAGAGAGAGAGAGAGAGAGAGAGAGAGAGTAGCTGCAGAGCCTACAAGAAGTGGCTTGATACGGTCCGCCTCCCATTATTGTCAATTATTTTCGCATATATTATGATAAGACAAACTTGTGGGCAAACTGCGTAAAATTACTCCACAAAAATTACCTGTCCATTGTTGGCCCTGATGGCTCCACATCCTCCCATAATTCTCCTGCGAACTTTTTCCATTACAAAGGAACAATGCCGCTACCTAAAAATGAGGAACAGTATTTTGCTCAGCCGACGCAAGGGTACCAGAGAGACAGATGGCTACGGCGGTGAAAGATGGCTAGAACACAGAGCAAGACAGGCAGACAGACAGACAGACAGACAGACAGCGGTGGATACTGGCTAACACACAGGGGTCATACACGCACCTACAGTGATGTGGGGAACGATAAATGATTGTAGTGATGTGACACGAGCCTTGGGACAGCACCAGTGACAAGGGTAAGCCGTGTCGTGTTAGGTTAGAGGTTTACAAGGACGCTCCGTGACTGTACTAATCAGGAAGGAGGTGATGAGGTGACGCTATCAAGTCAAGCATCACACACGTACACGAGAGAGAGAGAGAGAGAGAGAGAGAGAGAGAGAGAGAGAGAGAGAGAGAGAGAGAGAGAGAGAGAGAGAGAGAGAGAGAGAGAGAGAGAGAGAGAGAGAGAGAATGAAAATTACTGAACCATTCAACCTTAACACATACAAACATTTACACGCGTCCCACCCATCCTTCAACACAACAGACACAGGAGAGGTAATGGATAACTATATACGTAAGTGGGAGGATCTTCTCTTCCCTTCCTCGTGCCCCTTAGGAGGAGGTAGAAGGTCGTCGCCTGTATGTTTC
Source organism: Metacarcinus magister (assembly GCA_029783475.1). NCBI lineage: Eukaryota > Metazoa > Arthropoda > Malacostraca > Decapoda > Cancridae > Metacarcinus > Metacarcinus magister. The sequence goes on along the minus strand of JAPQNM010000017.1, from coordinate 5,018,207 downwards.
AATTAGCCCGTTGGAACCGAGCCTCACTCTACGGAACTAGACCCCCTCCGTCCTGGACACTCCACCGAGGAACTTTTTACATTAAAACTTTGCCCAATATATTTCAATTACACATACACAAAAACTTCAATAGCCGTGACTGTCTCTTCTTGAGCTCCCAGCCGGTCACCTTGCAGACTCCTCCTCCTCCTCCTCCTCTTCTTCTTCCTCCTTCTTCTCCCTTTCCCCTAATTTTGTTCCAAGCTCTTATACCATTCTGCAGGAGGAGGGGGAAGAAAGGGTAGGAGAAAAAAAAAGATAAAAGAAAGAAAGGGGTATTCTTACGTCTTTGCTTGGGTGTCATGGTAAGTCTGTCATAATTTACGAGTAAGATTCCGTGGAATTTTACGGTTTCATTGACCCTGCCTTGCTATTACCTGATGTCCTCTTGTGGTGGTGCCGCCCCTGTCACCCTCTTCTTTACTATTTTTATCATTCTATTCTCTTCTTCCTCCTCCTCCTCCTCCTCGGCGACACATTAAGGTAACCAGCGGACACATAACATACAGGTGTAACATAATAATTTTCATCAACCACAAAACCACACACACACACACACACACACACACACACACACACACACACACACACACACACACACACACACACACACACACACACGGGAGAGGCAACAACCCGTCTTTGTAAGCGCCAAGACACCACAAAACACGTCCGCGGAGGGAGAGAGAAAAAAATATATAATCAACATAATTCCTTTTGATGCATGGATACAATTGTGGCTGAAATTTTCTGATGTTAACCTATCCTTGCTCTCCTCCTTCCCTCCCACTCCTCTCTCTTTCTCTCTCCTCCCTCCTTTATTGTCCCTCACGATAAAAAAAAAAGACATATGCAAAGAATGAGAAAAAAAGCCTCACGAAAAAAATAATAAAGAACTGTAATATCTATTATTCGTTACGTCTTTCTATCTGGAGAGTCTTTTGTCCCTTCCACGGGGCTGGTCGGCCATTAGGCATTCATGACCTTTAGTGGGTATGCGAATATTAAAATGGCCGGCAGACTCGCGGTCAAAATAATGGTCTGTGACATTTATTCAAATTATCCTCGGCAGCCGTAGCTTATTGTGCAGGAGGCGACGAAGGTCATGTGACAACCCCGTCCCTCTCAATACAACGCTGGCGTGACTTGCTAGTGCTGTGGGCAAGCCTAGCCACTCTGCCAGGGCCTTGACACCTCCCCTCCCCAGCCATTTAGTAGTGTTAGATCCTCTGTAGCCGCCCGTCTGCTAGTACCCAGCACCCTCGGCCTATTAGAACCAGCCTCGTAGTCCTATTCCCTTGTGGCACATCCCCAAGCTAGTCGACAGCCTCTTTATGTTCTTTCAGTACAACCCGTCCCAACCCTAACATCTCTACTAGTCCCAAGCCTCTGTCTGCTGTCACCACTCCCCAGCCTCTCTGCTCGTCCCCAGCTGCCCTTCCAGCCGTCCCCTCTGCTAGCCTTCATCGGGTTTGCTAGTCCCAAGCTGCTTTCCCAGTCGGTCAGTCAACCAACCAGCCTCCAAGTCCCCTCCCCCCCTCCCTCTTTCCCCCATCAGGCCCCAGCTGACTCCACTCCACCATCACTCAACCGCTTGCCTTACAGGAAAAAAAATGTCAGTCATCTAATTAGCATATTACAATATTATTATCCTATTAGCGTATTCAAACGGCATTCACGATGGATTGTCCCTCTATGCTATTGTTGCAGCCGCTGCCCTTCCCTTCCCTCCCTCTCTCCCCTCACACACCGGGCAGTGGGGTCACCTGCCAGTGTTACCAGGACCAGCCATTACCTTGCACAAGACGGTCATTACGCACTGACAGAATAAGAATAATAACCTGCATTATAAACACCCGGAATCTGCAAGTCTGCGAATGAAGCGATCGAGAAAACAAAATAGAATCGCTAATGCAATTCCGGGAGGTTTTGGCGGGCGGTGCTGCGTCATGGCGGCGGGCACTTCATCATCGTATTCTGCCGTGACTGATATAAATTACTTCTCTTATTGTTCTACGGTTGCGCTTCGCCGAGGTGGGATGGAAAGCTTTGTAAAGGGGCCGGAAATCAAATGGAAATTACTGAAACGACTGCCAAGTGTGTTATACAAAGACAGTGTTTAATGTTGTCAGATTGTGGCGTGTGTGTTGCTTGTGTTGTGTATATTATTTATTGTGGTATTGTAGAGGCTAAGTGCTCTCTCTCTCTCTCTCTCTCTCTCTCTCTCTCTCTCTCTCTCTCTCTCTCTCTCTCTCTCTCTCTCTCTCTCTCTCTCTCTCTCTCTCTCTCTCGTCCTTCGTTCCCTTCCCCTGTGCCTCTTCAAACACACTACATTTTAATCTGCCGTGCTTCCCCCTTCCTACGCCCCCCACCCCCCTCCACGGTCGACAGGCGGCCTCGACGTTATCAGAAATCAAATCTAGATGCATTAGAAAACGCGATTCGACCTGCCCTCCCACAAATTATCCTATTTATCGAAAGGCATCAAAATTACAGGACGTGAACCCCATCCATCTCCTCGTCTCGGTTTATTCCCTGAGCAGCTGAACGTCCCGGCAGATTACCCCGAATAGTTTAGTGAATGAGGCTCACCGTCACCCTCACTCCATTATCCTTCATTTTGTGTTATTATATCGAGGCGTAATTGTAATACTGCCCCACGCTCCCGCACGCCCCTCACCTGCTCGGCTCTGTTCTGCTCCTCCTCCTCCCCCCTCCTCCTCCACCCCCAACGTGCATGTATGAAAGGACCACCACCACCACCACTACCTCCACTACTAATATTACCTCCACAACCACCTCCATTCATACCTAAATCTTTAACACTAAGCAAACTAACGCACTACTACTACTATTACTACTACTACTACTACTACTACTATTATTCTGTTTTTAGTCCAGCCACAACACACACCACATCCAGCTCCATCAAGGAAGTCTTTAGACACCACAATTTGCCACACCGAAGACAAAGTATAGGAGGAGGAGGAGGAGGAGGAGGAGGAGGAGGAGGAGGAGGAGGAGGAGGAGGAGGAGGAGGACGAAGGTGAGTGTCAGAGACGGCAAATTTCTTCCAACAGGAAATGCTTTGAGTAATGAGGCAAACCTAACTCTCCATCACTCTGTCTCTCTCTCTCTCTCTCTCTCTCTCTCTCTCTCTCTCTCTCTCTCTCTCTCTCTCTCTCTCTCTCTCTCTCTCTCTCTCTCTCTCCCCGTTGCACCTACAGAGGGACAGGAAAGTGTGAGGGTTTAATCGGGTTTTTGCCTCGACAATTAGGTAAACTTTGTGTCTGAATCTGAATGTTACTAATCTAAATGTTACTATAGTGTTATGCGTTACACTGTTACGGCGAATGTTACTCGTTTAATTAGAGCTAAGGTGAGTTTGTTTTGTTTTGTATATATATGTATACCTTTTTTTTTTTTTTTTATGCTTTCAGTCTCTTCCTTTTTTTTTCCTCTTATACGCTGTCCGGTTTTTCTGTTTCTTTTATATATACTTCTGATTTTTTTTTTTTTTTTTATTGTATTTTACACTCCCTTCTTCTTTTCCTCTTTCTCATCTTCTTTCTTTCTTTCTTCGTTTTTTTTTTCTTTCTTTTTCTCTTGTATGACGTCGATGAATATTTTTTTTCCCTCATCTTCTTTACTACTTGTTTTATCTTTCGTCTCTTTCCTATTCTCCATTCTCTTCTTCTTCTTTTCCGTTTCCTCTATTTGCTGTCAGACGGCGCGCGATATATATCTTTTCTATTTTACTTTTCTCCTTTTCGTAGCTATTTTGAATATCTTAATTAATTGTTTTGTTCTCTCTCTCTCTCTCTCTCTCTCTCTCTCTCTCTCTCTCTCTCTCTCTCTCTCTCTCTCTCTCTCTCTCTCTCTCTCTCTCTCTCTCTCTCTCATCATCTTGTTCTTGTTGTTCTTTTTTTACCTTTTCCTTTGTCTTCATCATCATCATCATCTATTAGTATTTCTTCTTTTACTTCTTCCACTTCTTATTTCCACCTCCTCTTCGTTATCTTCCTCCTCCTCGTCCTCCTCTTCTTCTTCTTTTATCCTCCGCAAGGTAAAAACATCGCTATGCTAAAACTAACCCGACTGCCCAAAACATTCCTTAATTTTA
>JAPQNM010000017.1:4999045-5006545 GCA_029783475.1 Metacarcinus magister | reverse complement strand
TAAGGAGGAGGAGGAGGAGGAGGAGGAGGAGGAGGAAGAGGAGGAAGAGGAGGGAGAAAAGTGGGAAAGATGAACATGAGTTAGTGGAAAATATATGGAGGAAGTGACGGCTTAAGGAGAAAATATGAGTGGGAAATAAAGTGGAAATAAAAAATACACACATAAGAAACGACACAAAACACTCAGACTTACAACAACAATAAACACACAAATAACAACAACAACAATAACAAAAACACTTAAACAATGCACGAGGCAAAATAAACAAGTCAAATAGAAACTTTACAAAGAAACAAATAATACGAAGAAGCAATTTACCACAAATGACACCAAACAAGCTGAGTACGAAGATGGAAAAAAAAGTAGTAGTAATAGTAATAATAGCAGCAGTAGTAGTAGTAGAAGTAGAAGTAGAAATAATAATAATAATAATAATAAAAAGGATAGAGGTGGTTTTTTTTTCCACGCCCACACCTGCACGCGGCTTTTACCTGTGGCTAATGACAGGTGTGTCGGCGTGGCGAGGCGTCTGTGTCGCTGAATAAATCTCCTTTCAAACAATGGCAAGGGTTCTTCCATTGTTCCTCGCGGGGATTTGGCTTCCACAAAAGTTGATATTACGCCTATTTCTCACCCACGACGGGGAATTGAAATAATGAGCGCGATGGTAATAAATATTATAATAACAACCATGATAATACACGGTCCGGAAATACAATTCTGCTGACGTCACAAATGATAGGAAAGAGGAGGAGGAGGAGGAGGAGGAGGAGGAGGAGGAGGAGGAGGAGGAGGGAAGGAGGGTGTAAGTAATTGCGGTGTCTTGTAATGTGTCATCTTCACCTTTAATCTACAGGGTTATAAGGGCGCAATTCCGGCCCTTGACAAATCTTTACTGGCCCCTTAGGCTACAGTACACGGTGTGAGAAGCGAAGATGTTCCTTACGTATTAAAAAAGGTACGATTTACTACATTTTATATACACCTTAGCGAGAGAGAGAGAGAGAGAGAGAGAGAGAGAGAGAGAGAGAGAGAGAGAGAGAGAGAGAGAGAGAGAGAGAGAGAGAATATAGAAATCAAACTCTATACATATCTAAAGTCAATGCGACCTAGAAGTACACATCTTTCTAGTCCAACGGAAAGGTATCAATCAAGGTTAACATTAAACTACAGGTAGAGGACAGGTTGTAGATCGACCCACCAGACAGGAGGAAGAGGAGGAGGGAGGAGGAGGAGGAGGAGGAGGCATCGAAAGCAGCAGGTAAGGAGCAGTATATTATGAGACAAGGTAGGTAGAGAGCCAGCCACTATCATCTCTTTGGCCATTGGTGTAGCGAAGGCAACACAAAACCTATGTATTTGGCCTCTTTCTCAGAACCACCTTACATTACGCTACTCGAAAATGGTTAAAATTATAGTGCTTAGGATTAAGTTGGGTTCAGCGGCCATTTGGGAGACGCAATGAGTGGAAAAAAAAAAAATGGGAGAGAGAAAAAAAAAATATGCATAGAATCATCGAAAACTACAATCGCACACAATGGAATCTCGCGGAAAACAGGACCCTTGCTGATTCTCTTCTCCCATTGGCTGGTAGGTGTGTGAGGCTGGCTTCTGATTGGCGGAGGCGTGCCAGAAGGGCTTAGGGCGCCGCGGGGCACTAATGGCAGATGTCCTAGAGAGGAGGAATATTTTCTGTTGGGTCACTGATAATGAAAGATATAAACACATTTCCACTTACTTGACGACCCACCGCAGCGCTCTCTCTCTCTCTCTCTCTCTCTCTCTCTCTCTCTCTCTCTCTCTCTCTCTCTCTCTCTCTCTCTCTCTCTCTCTCTGGGCATTTCCTACATCCGTATTTCACCATTTATACTTCCTTTGAACATTTATAACCATACTTCCTTCATTTAATAACCACACCCTTACTCTCTCTCTCTCTCTCTCTCTCTCTCTCTCTCTCTCTCCTCTCTCTCTCTCTCTCTCTCTCTCTCTCTCATTTTCACGGTTTCTCTCTGTTACTCCTTTGTTTTGGGTTGGCCAGGTAGCTAACAGGTGTGGTGCGAAGTGGTAGTGTCTCCTGATTACACCTTACCTGCCTAACACCTGCTCAGAGACACCCTTGAATTACCTTACACACCTGGAATATTAGGTGAGAATGTTACGCCGGAAACAACACAAGGAGGGAGATTGGGACTAACTCTACTACTACTACTACTACTATAACTACTATTACTACCACACAGCTATACAGGACCCAGCAGCTTAACCTCGGCGAGAGAAGAGAAGGAGATAAAAAAAATCCATATAATTAGCCATGAGAACGAAAAGAAGGAGAATTAAGGAAAATAAAAGACAATGGAAATCTAAACACGAGCACGGAATGGCTGGGAAAAAATATGAACACACACACACACACACACACACACACACACACACACACACACACACACACACACACACACACACACACACACATGACGTAAGGTAACAGAGAATTGTACAGTGAAATTATTAACCTCTTTCTTGAGTGCTGTGAGATGAGTTCAAAGGGAGAGACGAGGGGAAGGGTCATAGGAAGGGGAAGGGGAAGGGGAAAGGGAATGGGCGTTAAGGGATTGGTAAGGGGAAGGTTAGAAGAAGGGGAAGAGGTGTTAGGATTAGAAGAGGAAGGGGTAGTAATGGAAGGGAAGGCTGTTTGGAGGAGGAGGAAGAGGAGGCGGAGAAGAAGGAAGAGGAGAAGGAGGAAGAGGAGTAGTGATTTATTATTTTCTTTTTTTGTATAATGTAAATGAATTCAAACAAAAGAAAACACGAAATATGGCAATGAAAATAGTACGAAAAATAGTAATAATAATAATAATAATAATAATGATAATAATAATAATAATAATAATGATGATAATACAATACAAGATAAGATAAAAGATAAAGAACAACAGATTAAGGTCAGCACACAAAAAAACAAAACACACACACCACAAGAATTAAGAAAACAACCACACAATATAATGATCATCGTCCACGCTACAACGCACACACACACACACACACACACACACACACACACACACACACACACACACACACACACACATACATAGACATAAGAGAAAGTCATTGCCTCTGCTTTTATAACTAACACCAATTCTCCTTAACAGTATAATTACAACGACTGTAGAACTTTGTAGGTCATTCCTTAGATGTAGTCGCAGTGTAGATCTACTTTTATTACTCACAAAATGAACAGTTATGTTAAAAAATTGCGTTGTATTAATTTTTTTTTCCATGAGAGAGAGAGAGAGAGAAGAAAAAAAAAGAGAGAGAGAGAGAGAGTTGCATATGCACACTCACTCACTCACTCCACCCACGCAAGAACAATCTGTTTTACCCTCATTGTTGTTTTTGTTGTTGTTATCATCACACACACACACACACACATACACACACACACACACACACACACACACACACACACACACACACACACACACACACACACACACGAGAGACACCATCGCACACACCATCACGACCACTATCTGTTCACCATCTCTCTATAACCGTCTTCCATTATATATTGATTATCACTTAATTAATCTACAATCACAGACAGACAGAGAGAGAGAGAGAGAGAGAGAGAGAGAGAGAGAGAGAGAGAGAGAGAGAGAGAGAGAGAGAGAGAGAGAGAGAGAGAGAGAGAGTGTTCTAACTAAATAACTACCACCACAACCAATTCCACACAGCTGCATAACCACAGTATCTACACTAACACTACCACCACCACCACCACCACCCGAGCCTTCCCCTCTCTCCTTCCACTTTTTTCCTTCTTCCCTATCTCTCCTTCCTTTATTCCTTTCCATTTCTATATTTGCTCATTTTCTTCCTAATTATTTCCCTCTATTTCTATAACTAACTTCCTTCCTTCCTTCCTTTCTCTGGGTTTCCTCCTCATTTTTCCTTCTTTTTCCTCCTATTCTAACTCGTATTATTTTATTATTGCCTTCTTTTTATGGTTACATTTCTAAACTTTTCCCTCTTCCTTTTTTTTTCTTTCCTTTCTTCCTTCCTTCTTTCACTTTTCTCATTTTCTCTATTCTCTTCCCTGTTCCCTATCGTTCCTTCCTTCCCTTTCTGCCTCGCTTCCTCTACTCTCTCATGACCTTCTCCTTTCTTTTCTAGGCCCATTTCCGCAATTAACAAGGCTTCAATCACAGCTTCTGACCAACAAACTAACCAGCGTCTCTTCCCATTAGACGAAGCAAAACATTTATGAAAGGATCTAATGCCCTTTAAACACCCCCCCCTCCCCCCCCCTTCCCCTACACCCCCGGTCGACTTAGTATAAGCGACTTTATCTAAACCTTATCAGAAGTAGGATTGAAACTCATCATCTATATTGACGTGTTTTAAAAGTTTATACTACATGAGGTGATTTGAATACAGGGGCTCAGTGACCTTTCTCTCTGTTTTTTTCTTCTTCTTTTTTTCTTCTCTTTCTCTCTCTATGGTGTGTGTGTGTGTGTGAAAAAGAGAAAGGAGAGGAATATACACGCTCCACCACCACCACCACCACCACCACCCCCACCACCGCTACAACCCCAAAGTCAACCCTTCCTTGATGTACAAAAGCACAACATTTAAAATTCTGGGAAGGGAAGCGAGGAGAGAACAGTGATCTAGAATTGATTGTACAAAATGTCTTCCATCAATCTTTTACGTTCGAATTTAGCCTGGCGTTAGTCCACTGCATATTTGATACAACTGTTTTTCTCGGTGGAGGGAGAGAGGGAGAGAGAGAAAGAGAGAGAGATAGATATACAGAGAGAGAAAGAGAAGGGTCGAGGTAGTGGTGGTGGTAGTGACTGTGGTTGATGTAGTGACATAAATAGATTAATTGATGGGGAAGTAGAAGCCGAGGGAGAACTTTACTAAAACTCTATTAAGTGACGAAACAGTAATACTTAAATAACAAAAAAAAATACTGAAGAAATGGAAGAAAAAAGAAAAGTGTGCAGGTGAGATACAGGTGATGGGGAAGTAGATAGACAGGTGGGCGGCGCTAGAGGGTGAAGGGCGGTGGTGAAGGGATGGGAGGGGAAGGAGGGGAATGTTGGTGAAGGGAAAAGTAGGACAGGAAAAGGAGATACATATGTAAGGGGTGAATGGGGAGGGGAAAGGAAGGGGAAGGAAATAAAGATAGGGAAGGGAAACTAGGCAGGGCGCTGGAGGAAGGTGAGGGAGAGGGGAAGAAGGGGTTAGCGAATGGGAGGGGAAAGGGAAAAAGGAGAGGGGAATGGAAGGTGAGAGGAAAGGGTGCGGGGAATACAAGATGAGAGGCATATAGGGTGAGGGGAAAATAGGGTGAGGGGAATGGAGGGTGAGGGGAGAGGTTCGTAAATCATGTATTGGTCCCATTTGTTTATCCTTTCCCACCCGTCTTGAGGCGATGCAGGGATGGACTTTCTGACATTTTCCTGCAGCGATGGAGGGAAGGAGGGAGGAAAGGGAGGAAAGGAGGGAGGGAGGGAGGGAGGGTGTGATAGACAAAGGGGAGGGAGAGTAAGGGATTGGGAGGGTAGTGGTGATGCTGTAAAGACCTTTCTCTCTCTCTCTCTCTCTCTCTCTCTCTCTCTCTCTCTCTCCTCTCTCTCTCTCTCTCTCTCTCTCTCTCTGTGCCGGCATGGAAATCAGGGAGGAAAGAGGGAGGCATTCATTCTCCCAATGTGCTTTTAGAATGTCAAAATAAAGTTAATATCATCTCTTTACTCCTTTGCCTTACGAAAAGTAGAAACAACAGCTGGGAGAGATCACCATTCTCCTTTCCCTCCCTCCCCTGCACCCTCCTCCTCCTAGACTCACTCGGGCCGGGCAGATGATCAGTGTTTACATAACAGAGAGAGGCTGAGAGACCGGGCGGGCGGACGCTAGCATGGCTCCAGCTCTGCTCATTAATTATAACGAGGGGGACGTCAATCGCAGCGAATATCTCATGCATCATCGTACGGGGCAATTGTAATACGAAAATAATGTGACCAGGTCCACTTTTAATAATCATAGCCGGAGGGAAGTACCATTAATTTTTATTGTGTCTAATTACATATTTCTGGAAAACCGTTTGGCAACACTCGATTGGACGAGCGGCGTACAATAGCCATCCTTCCGTCTCGTCGACTTAAGGGGCAAAATTCCTGGCCGACGGAGGTACGGTTGCCGCACGATGCTAATCAGAATAAATTTTATACTTTTAGGAATTTTGAAAGTTATGGTTCGACATAACGATAAAAGTGAAATCCTTGCATAATGGCCTCAATGCTGGCAAAAACGTATATAGCCCCAGACACTGCTTATGATATTAGCAACTTCAGCGTGGGATGGCCGCTCCCCGCGCTACGACGCCCAGTAAACTGAAGGAGATAGGCGAAAGGCAGTTGTGGGCGAGGGCCGGCGAGGGGCGGGCGGTGCGGGGGGGTGGGGGGTGGGAGAGTTAATAATAATGAAAACAGTCAGGGAAATTATCGAACTTAGTGTGGAGGTGGAGGAGGAAGAGGAAGAGGAAGAGGAGGCAGGGGGAGGAGGAGGAGGAGGCAAGGTGGTGGTGGTGGTGGTGTCACGCTGACCAATGCTTCCGGCGTGTCGGCCACTCGCCTCGCGCCTCGCCTCGGTGCCAAGCGATCGCGGACAACAATTACACGTAATTATCCATAATTATAGACAAATGCAGCCGCTGAAGGACGGAGCGTTGGAGTCACGAACGGTCATAGTTGCTCGAAACGCTGGCGGAGTTAAATTTTACGATCGGGAAATGTCAGCGAAACCAGAAGACAACTTTTCCACGGACGGAACGGACGAAGAAGGAGAGTCGCGCGGGTGACGGAGGGACGGACGGACGGACGGACGGACGGACGGACACGCACCCGAGACACGATCAGAGACGATTTTAAAACGAAGCGCAGTATTGGGCGGCGGGGGAGCATGAACGATTATGTCGGCCATCGCTCTTAATCCGGAAATAGTAATGTGGCCCACAACTGTCCCCCGGTGACCACCATTACCCACCACCACCACCACCCTGACCACCACCACCACCACCACCACCACCACCACCACCACCACCACCACCACCACCCTCCACGCCACTCCCACTCAAGCACAACACAAGCCGGACACGAAAACTTTGACAAACACACGATTCTTCCTGTTTCCGTAACGATCCGGACTCAATGCGACGAAATTCCGGATGAGAGAGAGAGAGAGAGAGAGAGAGAGAGAGAGAGAGAGAGAGAGAGAGAGAGAGAGAGAGAGAGAGAGAGAGAGAAAAAAAAATTGCCTTAAGCAGTTGATGAACTTAAGTAAAATCTAAAGTACTTAGTGACATCCAACACAAAGTAGACGATCAAGCTGTCGATGCGGATATTATACTTACGCTTCACCGGCACCGAGAGAGAGAGAGAGAGAGAGAGAGAGAGAGAGAGAGAGAGAGAGAGAGAGAGAGAGAGAGAG
>JAPQNM010000017.1:4964045-4994045 GCA_029783475.1 Metacarcinus magister | reverse complement strand
AAAGGAGTATAAAGGACAAAGTAACACCTCGTTGGTAAGTAAAGTCTCCGGGAAACACACACACACTTACACACACACACACACTTACACACATACTACTGACGCGTGAAAAAAAGGAAAATAAAATAAAAAATAAAACGAAAAGTCAAAAAAACGAAAAAAAAACGAAAAAATGGGTGAAAAAAAAAATTAAATAAAATCCTTCGGCTATAAACCCATTCCAACGTCGCCTCATAATTCCAAAAGAAAAAAAGAAAAACTCCACTTAAGTCCGACATGGCACATAAGAATGAGGGTAAAGAGAATGGGGGGAGGGGAGGGAAGAGAGGGGGGGCAGGAGAGGGGAGAGAACTGCTAAGGGGTAAGGGAGAAGGAGAGAGAGAGAGAGAGAGAGAGAGAGAGAGAGAGAGAGAGAGAGAGAGAGAGAGAGAGAGAGAGAGAGAGAGAGAGAGAAGTGAATCTATAGAATAATCTTCCTCCTTCCTGCCTTCTCCTAATCCTCTATTACTTGTTATCTTTCCTTATCGTGTTATCCTTCTCTTCCCTCATTCCTCCTCATAATCCTCATCACACTTTTCATCCTCATTGTCCTGTCTCATAACCCTTACCTCCTCCTCCTCCTCCTCCTCCTCCTCCTCTCCTCCTCCTCCTCCTCCTCGTCCTTGTATCGCTCTTCTATTCTTCAATTACAATAAGAAAAAACTAAGCTACGATTGTCCCTGATTCTTATACTTCACTTTCCTTACATCCTCATTAACGTCAATTCCTGTTGTAAGGCCGTTTGTCTGTCTGTCGTTGGGACACGCTCGGGGCTCCACCGCTTCCGTGACGACACTGAATTAGCATTATTTAAATAAATTGATTAATCGCCAGGCATCACGATATCCTGTCTTATAACTAGCAATCTCTCTCTCTGTCTCTCTGTCTCTCTCTCTCTCTCTCTCTCTCTCTCTCTCTCTCTCTCTCTCTCTCTCTCTCTCTCTCTCTCTCTCTCTCTCTCTCTCTCTGTGTCTGTGTTCAGCCTGTTGTTATTTTTATACATCTCGATCTTTATAATTTGCTGTTTGGTGCTTTCTGTCAGGCGTATCAAGATTAATATTAATACGATCAAGAGAAGTTGACTAACAAGTTTTTTTTTTTCTCAGCCTGATAACGATCAAGAATGAGGAAGGATTATCCTGTTGCATTTTAATTTGAGGGGGAGGATAAGTGATGTTTGTAGTTAATCATAGTAAAAAACAATAATGATAATAATAATAATAATAATAATAATAAATGATAATAATAGTTTTATAATCCTTGTGTTTTCTTTCGCATACAAAGTGACAACCAAGAAAGAAATAGAAAAAAGAGAAAATGGTGAGTAAGAAAATATGGCACAAAAATGCTTCTGCTCCTTCTGGGAATATGAAAGTTCGTGGGAGGGGATCTCTGGCCACCCCTCCCCCCTCCCCCGCCCTCGTGCCTTTTAGTCGCCTTTTACGACACGCAAGGAATATAGAGACATGTATTCTATATCCTCAAAATAATAATAATAATAATAATAATAATAATAATAATAATAATAATAATAATAATAATGTTCTGTATTGTATTATATTATTTTTTTCCCTTTCAATTTATAAGCTGACTTTTTCTTCCTCCTTCTTTCCCTTTCATTCCCTAACTTACCTATACCTTCCTTCCTCACCTCCTTCCTTGCCCTCACCTCACCCTCATCTGCTCCTCTCACTCTTCTTCTATTACCAATACTACATCCATCTATCCTCCTCCTCCTCCTCCTCTTGTTTGTACTTCAACCTCATCACCACTACCATCATCACCACCATCATCATCATCATCATCATCATCATCATCATCATCATCGTTCTGCTGGAAGTAATACACGGAACAACAAAGGCCAAGGTTTATTCTCGACAAAAGTTGATGGAAGACTTTTTATTTACAGAAAAGAGAAAACGTAGCTTGCTTGCGCCGCCCGTTTTCTTTGATGGAAGGGAAGGGAAGTAAGTAAGTAAAGGAGTGAGCGTTCGTTCTCTAGAAACCAGGTATAATTACACAATCAAAACAATCCTGCTGAAAGAAAAAAAAAGAAAAAAAGGTGAAGACTCGGGAGGAGCAAGAAAAACAAACAAACAAACAAACAAACAGACTCATTTGGTTAGCTTGGAAGTTCATTAAAATACACCAGAGTTTGGAATCTGCATCGCGAATGGGTGAAGGGGGGGAGGGGGGAATGGGTGAAGAGGGGGGGGGGAGGGGGGAATGGGTGAAGGGGAGGGGGAGGGGGAAATGGGTGAAAGGGGGGAGGGGGAGGGGGGAATGGACACAGAAAGCATATATTTACAGGAATCAAATTTGGCAAACGGTATCACATTCCTCTTTGCAGTTATCACATCTCGTTGTGTGGGGGGGCGTGGGGGTGGTGGTGGTGGTGGTGGTGGTGGTGGTTGGGGGTACAAGGGTGGGGGAGGAGGGGCGGGGATACTGACACGATTGATAGGGTTGGGGATGAAAGGTATTTAACAGGTAAGAGTGTGTATTATCTTAACTACCACTACTACTACTACTATTATTACTACTACTACCACCACCACCACTTCCCTCCGTTATTACCTAAGGCTACACATGAGCAAATCATCATCAAACTCATCATCATCATCATCATCATCATCATCATCATCATCATCATCGGGAATAAGAGCTCAGTACAGGCCCATCGTAAGCCTTTCCTGGATCGCGGGGAGAAGAAACAAGTCTCTCCCTGAATGCATCACCCAACAGAATAATGATAATGAGGGTAAAAACACAACTCACAACCGTAATGATTTTCTTGACAACATTTGGGGTTCCCCTTTGTACTACGCCAAGCATTTAATGAGCAAGGGATAACAGAAGTGCATCAGAGAATTCTTTTTTTTCTTTATTCTTTTTTTCCTTTTTTAGTTTTGAAATATTTACTCAATTAGCCCGGTGATGATGATGATGATGTCACAAAACAGACGCTACTAACAGACTCCTTCCTACCTGAAGCGCCGCCGTCACTACCAGAGTAAACTTACACTAAATTACTCACTAATTAACAACTTGAGCTCATTAGTAACATCCAACATATGAGGAAAAGGAAAATATAATTACACTTTTACTACCATCAGCGCCAAGGACAAACAACGGCCACAGGGAAAAGGCCGAAACTGAGCTTATTAAATCATTTTACACAGAAGCGTATCACATTAGGCATCTGAGGGGAAGGCAAAGAAGCGACATTATCAAAACTCCATCATGATAAAAAATAACATACAATGACCTTCCATTTCAATACCCTCAAAACAAACTAACAATCAAACAACAACAACAACAACAACAACAACAACAGGAACAAGAATAACAACAATAATTCTGAGCAAGGTGAGGACTCGATACACGCATCACCTGTAATCATGAGGGGGTGAGAGGGGGGCCACAACAGCCAGGTAACATCAATAAGGTGTAAATAACGTATTGAATCACCACTAAATAGCTGAACATCAAACAAATTCTCTTCACACCTTTACCTGCCGGCCCCCCACAGGTGACAGGTGACACTACGGTACACCTGAACACACCTGGGAGCCTTAACAATGACAGGTAAAGATGTAACATGTTATTTCTATTGAGCATAAAATTGGGACGTATAAATAAACACTATTTTTTTCCATAACATATATATTCACTCTTACTGGGGATTTTTTTTTTCTTTCGATATCTTCACTGTTTTTGGGGGGATGGTTTCAAAACTCTTATAGTGTGTGTGTGAGTGTGTGTGTGTGTGTGTGTGTGTGTGTGTGTGCCTATCCTTCACCCTCTACTCCTCCTCGTCGTCCTATCCTCGTCCTCTACCACCGTTGCTAATACTTGATGACGTTTACCGTTTTGCAGTTTTACGTGCGCAACAGAGGGTGATTCCCGCTCCCCCACCTCGTCACCCACGCCCATCACCCCTTGCCGTCACCCCTTGCCCGTCACCCCCTCCATACACTCACATTCGTTCCCGCGGGGTAATGAAAACTTATGGAGGCAAGAAAAGGAGACGCATATCATAGGAAATGGGCAATGGGTTTGAGGAGGGGCACGTGTATCACTGGAAATAGGGGGCAATAGGGGGGGCAATAGGGGGGCGATAGGGGACGGTTCAGGTCTCTTTCCTTCCAAAATCACATGTCTTTTGAACCTCCTTGGTTTTATGGCACAAAAACTTAACGGGTAACAGAAGAATAAAATCAATCTCTTTCTCTCTCTCTCCCCTCTCTCTCTCTCTCTCTCTTCACCCGTTTGGTCTCTGTTGTTGTCGCTGTCAACGCACACTCTTTCCTTTCCTCTGGTGAGTTTATCGCTGCGGCTGAAACATGAAGTAAAGACGGAGGGAGAGAGAGAGGGGAGAGAGAGAAAGGGGAAGGAAGGACAGAGAGAGGGAGGTTAAGGGAAGGGTGAGAATAAGAGGGAGAAAAAAAACATAGAAAGAAAAGATAAGAAAGACGAACAGAGGTGAGAGTGGGATAAAGAGAGAGAGAAAGCAAATAAAAAAAGGGGAACAGAGTAGTAAAAAAGAACAAGAAATAGTACTAAAAAAAAAACCAAAAAAAACGTATCTTACACCCCGCCTGGTCTCCGCCACTAGATTTTACGGTAGTCGTCGGGATCTGCCTCACAAAATAAGTGGCGGTGGGGAGGGATTTGGGCGGCCGTGGTTCCGCAATTCCTAGAGATTGAGAGTAAAGTCGCGTTATTACATTTGAGGCCCCGACCCCCTCTGGCCCTTCCTTCCTTCCTTCCTTCCTTCCTTCCTTCCTCTTTATCAAGGTTTTCCGCTCACACAATCACATGCTTTGGAGACGGTAAGGTGTGGGCGTGTGTGTCCGGCGGTAGAGAGAGAAAGAAAAAAAAGAGAGAGAGAGAAAGAGAGAGAGAGAGAGAGAGAGAGAGAAGTTTGGTCATCTTATCTCTCTACTTAAAGGAGGGACGCGAGTAAAATCCTCCCCCCCCCCTCCTCTCTCACTCTAGTGTAGTCAAAAGATGCACAGTTCTCTTGGGTTTCTGGCACGCAGCTCAATTAAAGACTCTCTCTCTCTCTCTCTCTCTCTCTCTCTCTCTCTCTCTCTCTCTCTCTCTCTCTCTCTCTCTCTCTCTCTCTCTCTCTCTCTCTCTTTTATGTCTGCCCGTACAGGTTCCCCTCAAAATATTAACCCAAGATAATGCAAATCGCTCAAAAACGAGTTCATTCTTCCTGGAGAGAGAGAGAGAGAGAGAGAGAGAGAGAGAGAGAGAGAGAGAGAGAGAGAGAGAGAGAGAGAGAGAGAGAGAGAGAGAGAGAGCGGACAAATCAAACAAAACTCGACTAACTCTTCGTATCTCACATCTTGCCAAGGTGACGTCTCGCTCTAATCACCAGCAGCAATAACTGAACGAAGATGACGAGGCAGTCCAAAAAAATAACAGTAATAAGTAAAGAGCTAGTGAAAGCACGTCATGTTTTTTTTTTCCGACTTGGGAGAGAGAGGAACAGGAGAGAGGAAAGAGGAACCCGTCGGGGATAGCTCCTCCTCTTCTTCTTCCCTCGGTTCTTCATCGGGTGGTTGTCGGAGGAATGTGAGAGTGTCGGGGTGAGGTCGGGGTGCCTGAGGGTCCTTCCTATATCATCCGGGGTCGCTAATGTATGCACGTTCGACGGTAGTTCTGTGGCGGTGGTGGACTGGTATCTTGGCATTGTCACTGCAGCTGTCGCAACGCCCAGACAACCTCACCGCAAAAACAGGTCACACCACCCTCTCAACTAATTAGAATTTTTGATATTATAAACTAGACGACGACGAGAACAAAGCCCCTAGTCGGCCCGAGCCTCCATGTGGTAAAAATGTGTTGAGGAATGAGGGTGATGCAGTGTGTGTGTGTGTGTGTGTGTGTGTGTGTGTGTGTGTGTGTGTGTGTGTGTGTGTGTGTGTGTGTGTGTGTGTGTGTGTGCGGTTGATGGGGACAGATATTAGGGGCCCGAGCGAGGGAGTAGCCGAGGGGGCGGTGGAGGGCGGGGGCGTGGCGGGGGATCGGACGGCGAGGGTTTTCATGGGCAATTTTACAGCGTTTTTAATCCTCTTATGATTCTTGGGGAAGGTTCAAAGCTCAACAGGTGGCGACGGAGGTGTTTGAAGGTGAGGGTCTGGCCGGCAGGGGTCTGGTTGGGCTGGGCGGGGTGGAGGGGGCGTGGCTGCTGGGGCGGGGCAGGGGTGGCTAAGACGGGGCGGAGTCAAGGGATGAAAGGATCTTGGTGCGTGGAGGATTTTTTTCAGGGGCATTATAGACGTAATTGGGATGACAACACAAGCCTAATATTTGCCAACATTCAACACTGGGGTGCGCCGGGCAGTGTGCGAGGACTCCACCACCCACCCCCGCGACGCCTTCATCACCACCTAGGAATCCCCGCCTCGTCACCTTCTACCCTCGAGGGCTCAGCGGCGGCTCAGTGGTGGACTGCCGAAGGTGATTGTGGGGGGTCGCCGGCGGCGGTGAATGTTGGTTCATCTGAGAGGGGAACCGAAGGCCGCTGGTGGTGTGTTGACAGGTCCTGTGGTGCCTCCTGCTGCTGTTGTTGTTGTTCTTGCTGCTGCTGCTGCTGCTGCTGCTGCTGCTGCTGCTGTTTTTGGCTTCCTGCGCCTTCCAGCACGATGTCCACCCACGCCCGGAACCTCTCTGATCGGCCCGAGGCGGAGGGTGTCGGTAGCTGTGGGGTTGTGGTGGTCTCTGCCTCGCCGCCTCCAGCCTTGGCCTTCGCTGCAGAGGCTCGGGCAGCGTCGTGTCCAGCGCAGGCGTTGCCATCACCTTCTGACTTCAAGACAGCCTCTGTCTCTGTAGGTTGGGGTTCTTGAGGGGCGAGACTGTCCTCGGCAATGGTTGGCGGGGGGCTCGAAACACTATCAATGGTGGTTGTGTTCTCGTCTACGGGCGTCGAGCGATCATTCTTCTTGACGATCTGGGTGGCGTTGGTGGACGCGGCCCTGGAGCTGTCCGCCCTTCCGGCCGGTAGCGGACTGTTCTCTCGGCCAGTGGGTCGAGGGCTGCTCTCACGGGAGGCGAGGCGGCGAGGGGCGTGGACGGTCATCTCCCGCAGAGGGCCTGCACGGGTGGTAGAAACTGTGGTCCATCCACCACTGGGGCACCGCAG
Organism: Metacarcinus magister; assembly: GCA_029783475.1. Lineage (NCBI taxonomy): Eukaryota > Metazoa > Arthropoda > Malacostraca > Decapoda > Cancridae > Metacarcinus > Metacarcinus magister. Next base: position 4,986,850 of record JAPQNM010000017.1, on the reverse strand, counting down.
AAGGCTAGCGTCAACCTGGCCCTTGGACGCAGCATCTGGCTCTGCCTTCTGTGCTATATAGGAGTCCACTTCTGCCTTGACATGGAGGCTAAGCTCGGCTTCCGCTTTGACGTTGGGGCTGCTCTCCTGGTCAGCCCTGACACGCCGGCGCGCCGCGGGATAGCGGAAGCCACATTGTACTTTGGAGGAGACAATTCCCAGTGCGCGAGTGCGGCGCCACAGCGTCATGACGGGGATGTTGCAGCGTTCCGCCGCAGGCTTGATGGGAGTGCCCGCCTTCACCAGGGTCAATGCTGCCATCAAGTCGTTCTGCGTCCAACGTGAAGCCCCGGACTTTGGGGCTGAGATGGCACCTCTCAGGTCGTCCCATGTGCACTCAACAGTCCTCACGCCTCCGCCGCCTTCGTCCCTTGAGGGCGTGAGAACTCCAATGTTTCCTGCGGTGCCACCCCCTGGCAGGCCCTGCGTCGGGCTAGAGTGACCCCGTAAAGATTTCGTTTTTCCCGGGAAGTGGCCGGCGAAGGTGAGGACGGCCGGCGGGATGTCTAAGGTTTCCCCCGAGGCGCTGGTAAGACTCACCGTTGCATGTTTGTTATCATTTTTGTTATTGATGGAGATGTTATTGTTGTTATTTGGGTTGGTGTTGGTGATGGTGGTGGTGGTGTTGAGGATGGAAGGAGCAGGGATAATGAAGGTGTCAGGAGGGGCTGGGCCGCCGTCAGCGATGCTCCTCGTGATGCTGGCGACAGCGTCTTCGCCGAGGGACAAAGGCAGGGAAGATGTCTGCATCTTCTGAGATGACAGAAGCTTGCTTGTAGTGATGGCGGTTGTGGCAGCGGCGGCCACGGTGGTGACAGCAGCGGTGGTGGTGGTGGTGGAAGGGGCCGGAGTCTCCCCAGGAGGGTCAGCGAACATGGTGGGGAACACGGACCCGCCACCATCTGGAAGGAAACTCTGCAGGTGACGGTGCTGGGGCCGCGGGTGGTTAGTGACAACCACGCCCACACGACCACCACCATGCAGCAGTAAGAGCGGCAACAGCAGAGGCAGCAGTAGTAACAGCAGCAGCATCAGTCCACTTCTGTTAGTACCTCAACACAAACACCTTTCCGGTGGGCTTAAAGGTAGATCCCCTCAAAAAACCAGGGTAACACCACCGTGCCCGGGGGCGATGCTCCCCAAACCTCCAGGGGCGCCTCTACCAGCCCCACAGAGACCCTGTTTGGGGAGCATCCGTCCTCCGGCCACGCCGCGGCGACGACGACGGACAAAAGCTTCACGTCCGCCCATCAGCAAACGGGCAGATAAAAGGTTGGATGGGAGTCATGGGGTGAGGGAATGGTTAACATGCGCGTAGGGAGCGGCAAAGCTGACACACACACGAACACACGCACAAAACCCACACAAAACACACCAACACTCACTGAACTGCGTGTCTGCGTCAATGTGGGTCGCTATGGTTCCCTCCCACGGGGCCTGACAGCCTCCCGCAGCCCAGTAATAGTTGCCGACTATAACAAAAACCTACTGACGACGCTCATTTCGACGTAAACGTTCAACGAAAAAGTAGAGTTTCATGTTGGCGAGTTACTGCCACGCCCACCATAGAGGCCGACACCTCTAGCCCCGGCAGGAGGGAGGCTCTACGTGTGTGTGTACGTGTGCGTGTGTGCGTGTGTGTGTGTGTGTGTGTGTGTGTGTGTGTGTGTGTGTGTGTGTGTGTGTGTGTGTGTGTGTGTGTGTGTTCGTCCATCCCGCAGCTCCCACCTCTGTCCCTCACGCCACGCACTGATTATGGCCGCCATTGGGTAATTCTGTGCCCACTGAACGAGGCCATATCGGCGCAGCGCCTCGGGCCGGGCTGGATATTTGGCTGAGGTACCACCAGCCCATATCATGGAAGCTGCACTGTTTTTATGCCCAAGTGACATTAAACTCACTATTTCAATTTCAAAATGTGGTGCTCTTTTTCCAAGGGATTTCCTGTTTGGCATTCGTGTTTCATTCGTGTATTCATTACAACAACAAGGTCCGTTCATCCGGCGTGACCTCCCTCAACCCTCGTCTACGAATCACTTCTTTTGATGATGGTCTCGTTTCCTCTTAAACGCGATACTGCTGCTACGAGAGGGTACAAACTGTGCAAAAAATATCTCTATTATTCATACGCATCTGACTCACAACAATAAATCGAGGGGATGCTCAAGGAATCCCGGGATGCGACAGTAAGCAAGGGAGCAACATTCTACCAGGCGACGACAAGATTCCGCACCCAGATACCATAACCACAACACCTTCCCGCAGGCCCCACGAGACCAGGCCCAGACCCACCCCCTCACGCGGCGCCATCACAGCTCAGGCAGGATTTTAAAGGTTGCCAATCCTCTACTGAAGATTTTCCAGATACAACCCAACCCTCGACACATACAAGCTATAAGCAAAACCTCCAAAAAAAACATAATTTGAAAAAAAACCCATACTTGAACTTTATAAACCGGAGATGAAACTAGAAACCAACGTTAATAAAAACAATAAGAACGGCAGTGAAGGATATACACAGTGTCTTCACCCTTAACTTAAGAAGACCCTGACGAAGACACGCTAAACAAGACTAGCCAAGCAAGGCGTGAGGGAGAGAGTGAAGGGGTCCAGCCAGCCCCGCGACCCCCTGGCGGTGTTATGATGAATTAACGCCCAACGAACGAGAACCTCTGAGAAACGAGCCCATTGTTTCCCTCGGGCTGGCGGGGGAATGAGGCCTTGAGCTCTGATGGTAATGAGTGGCCTTTGTACTGCTCCACCGACTCTATATTCCTCTGTGGATGTGACTCACGTTTCAAGAGTCGTAAGTGATTCTCTCCACCTTCCCAAGACTCAACTCCACACCCACGTTTTCTTCTTAGCGATCGTGTTCGTGTGTGTGTGTGTGTGTGTGTGTGTGTGTGTGTGTGTGTGTGTGTGTGTGTGTGTGTGTGTGTGTGTGGAATCAAGTCTTACGCTTTTTTTTTTTTATTATCATTATATTTTCTTTCTCATTTATCGTTTTAGCAGACCCACCAATCCCCCTCCCTCCCCCCACCAAGCAACCTCACACCCCGCCCAAACAAATAAAACTTAACAAATAAAAGCATAAACAAAACAACAACAACAAAAAGCCTCACTTGTATCTCGGTTCAAGATGATACTTTGTTCCACCCAATTCCTTCCGTGACCTCCAACTAAAAAAAGAAAAAAAAGAAAAGAAAAAAAAAAACGTAAGCAAAATAATAAAGAGCAAAAAACCAAAAAATAAACTAAAAACTAAGACTTAAATCATGAGAGAGAGAGAGAGAGAGAGAGAGAGAGAGAGAGAGAGAGAGAGAGAGAGAGAGAGAGAGAGAGAGAGAGAGAGAGAGAGAGAAGAAAAAAAACCAGCTGATAAGAATGAACGAAGGAAGGAAGGAAGGATGTAAGTAAGTAAGATATGAAGGAGAGAAAAACAAAATAAGAAAGACCAAGAAATTAAAATGAAAGAAAATAAACAAAATACTTTACAGAACAAACGAGAAAGTATGACATAAATACATCATACAAAAAAATAAACAATATAATAATAACAAAACAATAAAACTACACTAATACTAAGAAAAAACAAGAGAGAGAGAGAGAGAGAGAGAGAGAGAGAGAGAGAGAGAGAGAGAGAGAGAGAGAGAGAGAGAGAGAGAAGGAAAAGAAAGCAGCATTAAGAGACAGGCGACGAAGTTGAGAGAGAGAATTGTATTGCGTAAGAACAAAACGAGTGCAATAAGAAACTTTAATTAATTCACACGATTCCCACAGCGTTGGCAACAGAACTTACGAATCATCAATCATGATTTGGAACAAAACTAGTGGGGCCTTCTACCTCCCTTCCCCTCCTCTCCCTCTCTCTCTCTCTCTCTCTCTCTCTCTCTCTCTCTCTCTCTCTCTCTCTCTCTCTCTCTCTCTCTCTCTCTCTCTCTCTCTCTCTCTCTCTCTCTCTCTCTCTCTCTCTCTCAGCGACAGTCGTTTTTCATGTCATATCTCCGTCGCTTCGACTCTCTCTCTCTCTCTCTCTCTCTCTCTCTCTCTCTCTCTCTCTCTCTCTCTCTCTCTCTCTCTCTCTCTCTCTCTCTCTCTCTCTCTTTCTCCTATATATCAAAGCACACACTGGCAATCAAAGCTCCTTTAAAACGTAGCAATTTTAGTCAATATGTCAAAATTTAAGCGTCGGAAGAAAAGCGACTTGAACGCCATCTAGCGGGCGATGGCGGCGACTCTTCGTGACAGAGTTTCTCTATTACTTCGACTTGACAATCAGGGTTCAGACGAGGACTCATTTCCGGCGGTGTAGAGGTAAATGCTGTCTGTGTCCAGGAAGAGGAGGAAGAGGAGGGGGAGGAGGAGGAGGAGGTAATGTAAGTGTTTGTAATAATAGTGTTATCAAAGCATTTGTGTTTGAAGTGAAGTGGCTTTTGAATCATATCACGAGCAATTTTTTTCCCCCTCTTCTTTTTTTCTTCTTCTTATTTGCGTTACCTGTATGTAAGATGATTCTCGCTTTGTGTGATAAATTTTAGGCAAGTAAAAAATTGTCAGCTAACTTATTGCTCTCGATGACACCTGAGATTAGTGAACATACCAGGTAAGATTGTCTATCTTTATCTTAAATTGACCTTTTTTTGGAGGGACACTGTGGAATGTTAATAGCTTTTTATCATGTAGAAGAAGATGATGGCTACACTTATTGTACTTCGTTAAAACAATGTTGCTCTTCGTGTTTTTTGTTTGGTTTAAATATAAGGGTAGTGACAGAATATTTATTGGATTGAGTATAGGTGTGTTGAAGGCAGTGATGTTTTCCAGGTAAGGTGTGAGGTGAGGTCCTGCTTTGCATCACCTGAGGTTCAAGGTACTGGGTGTGGATCATGTGTCTGTGTGATGCTGGAAACTCATACTATTCTTTCTGGTCAGTTGATTTTTAATAGTAATGATAATTTTCTATTACGAAATTTTATATATGGGGTTGAAATTGCTTTGTTTTATTAATTTCTCGTATTTCACTATGACAGTGGGAATCAATTCACATTTTACGTTGTTTGCACAAACTTTACCGTACGTGAAGGCGGAATAAATGAAGTTATTTCAAGTTCGTAACATCTGAGTTCACTCTGATTAAATTGAATTCAAACTAAATTGAACTGACAACTGTGATATCTAATTTGCGTTAGTCTAGCATGACAGAATTGCACTAACTTGTGTTATTCCATAAAATACACTTTGACCAATTTTTCATCGATTAAATCCGAAATTATACAAAGAGAAATGATGGACCCAAATATTGACATAAATAAGTATTGTACTGAATTAAATTATTCTTTCTATACACTGTTTTTAGTTTTTTTTTCAGTTAATACTATAAATACTGACTATTTAATATATTTACCGTCAATCTAAGTTTGCTATTCTTCCTTCCTTCTTCCCCTTGTGTTAATAACTTACAGGAGAAGAACAAGACCCCAGGAGTACTGTTGTCAATTCTTACGTCACTTTCCCAAACGTTACATAATTCCTTCCCCTTCCCCTTCCCCTTCCCCTCCCTGCCACACTCCCTAACGTAGGTACACTCACATATACTTTTCATTCCCCTCACGCCTTTCAAAACAACACAAGACAACAACAAAAGCAATAATACATAAACCATCCACATCCATTTCTTATCCAGTTCTCTTTTTTATTATTTTGCCCAACTTTCTCCACATCTATCTCCTACTTCCCTTTACCATGTCCATCATTCCACTAAAGTTTTATATATTTTTATTCTGTACATTTCCTCCACATCAATTCACCTATCCATCCACTTCCTCTTCTTTTTCCATCATTCCACATCTCACTCGATTTTTTTGATCTTCTACATTTTCTCCACATAAATCCATCCATCTATCTATCTATCCACCTCTTCCTCCTCCTCCTTTTCCTCCATCATCCTTCCACCTCTCGCAGGAGCCTCGGTCTTAACATTTCCTACGGATAGATTCGGAGTCTCATCCTAAATTCATGAATATCCCGGCACGAAGTCAAGTTCGGCACAAGTTCTGTTGGTTTGTGTATCGTGTCCTCTCTCTCTCTCTCTCTCTCTCTCTCTCTCTCTCTCTCTCTCTCTCTCTCTCTCTCTCTCTCTCTCTCTCTCTCTCTCTCTCTCCAGGACCCTGCCACGCCCCCCTTCCCACCCTACCAGCCACCCACCCTGTTACTTCTCCGTCCCCCCTGCCATTCTTTCTACCACCACATCTCTCTCTCTCTCTCTCTCTCTCTCTCTCTCTCTCTCTCTCTCTCTCTCTCTCTCTCTCTCTCTCTCTCTCTCTCTCTCTAAACCTTTTTTTTCCCTTCCATCCTTCATCGCCATTTCTTACTATCTCGTTCAACCTTCATTTTTCCTCATTCCCATTTAATATCATCGCTTCCCACTCCATCGTTCTCTCTCTCTCTCTCTCTCTCTCTCTCTCTCTCTCTCTCTCTCTCTCTCTCTCTCTCTCTCTCTCTCTCTCTCTCTCTCTCTCTCTCTTTTCCCCACGTTTCTAAAGCCCATCATTCTGTTGCGGACGAACATCAAAGGAAACTAACAAGAGAGAGGAAAAAATAAGCGAAGGACGGAGATGAGGTAGATGGAGAGAAATAGAGAGAGAGAGAGAGAGAGAGAGAGAGAGAGAGAGAGAGAGAGAGAGAGAGAGAGAGAGAGAGAGAGAGAGAGAGAGAGAGAGAGAGAGAGAGAGAGAATATATATATACCTTATATGGTCAACGAAAGGTAGAGTTTGAATCTTTCACCTAAAACACACACACACACACACACACACACACACACACACACACACACACACACACACACACACACACACACACACACACACATACACACACACACAACCCTAAGCAGGCAATGCCAGTGAGCAATTTCGCCAATTTCACCGGAATGATCGTCAAATAGCAACGCTCACCCGCCAAAATCCATTCGTTCCCATCTAGCAGCCAAGCCAAAAATAATGCGACCAGGGGTGAAAAATCGATGCCGCGTAATATAAGCGCGATAAAAAATAATGCAGACGCAGGAAATGTGGAAATATTAGGAAATATACTTGCCAGTCTCCAGTCCCGAATTTTGGGGTGGGCCATTTTCGCGAGAACGGACGGATTTTGGTGTGGATTCTATATTCGCTATTGAGGTGATGTATAGTAAGGTGTCTTTTGAGTGTTTTTAAGGAAGGTAAGGTGTGTGGAAGGGTGTGAGGGTGGGTGGGGGTGTTAGAGTGGGTGTGAGGTGGGTGGGTGGGAAGGAAATATCTAGAGTCCTTATTTCAGTGTACAGATCCCATGTAAAGAAGGCAAATAAACATCGGGTTCTCGAAACGTGAGCTATAAGGCCCAAGAAACTCTCTCTCTCTCTCTCTCTCTCTCTCTCTCTCTCTCTCTCTCTCTCTCTCTCTCTCTCTCTCTCTCTCTCTCTCTCTCTCTCTCTCTAGACAGCAGCTCAGCATTAGAGGATGCAACACCACCTTTATTTCTTGAGTTCTCTCTCTCTCTCTCTCTCTCTCTCTCTCTCTCTCTCTCTCTCTCTCTCTCTCTCTCTCTCTCTCTCTCTCTCTCGAAAGAACCTTACCATTAGTAAAGATGCAATACCAACGCTCTCTTTCTTTTTTTTCTCTCCCTTATCCACACTGAGGTATACAAAAATACGAATATACATTACATACATGCATGTATACATCTACCGTCACTTACACACACACACACACCATCATTTCACCTCTCAACACCCCCGAAATCTCTCTCACTTTCCCACTTTCTCTCTCTCTTTCACTCACACACACACACACACACACACACACACACACACACTCTCTCACTCACTCTCACACACTCTCCTCCCTCGTCACACACGCGTCGAAGTTATATCAATAATAAACTACGTTACGATTGCATTTCAGAATTTTCCTCCGTCGAGTTAAATGTACATTATCAGGCAAATCAACTCTGAAGGTAAAACCAGAGGCAGAATCTCAAAGGCGGAATAATACCAGCCAGTCAGAACGCGGCGAGGCCACGCACAACCACGCAAAATAAATCCTGATTGGGTATAGAGGCGAGAGCTAACGAAGAAAAATGTGCCGATATTGGTAATTCGCCGACAGAAATATAATTTGCCATCGGTCGATCTGTCTGCGAGGGAGAAGAAGAGGAGGAGGAGGAGCAGGAGGAGGATGAGGAGGAGGACGAGGCTGCAGAAGGAAGGAAGGAAGGAAGGAAGGAAGGATGGATGGCGTAAAAAGAGGAATATTTTAACCAATGATTCAGAGGATGTGAGTGCAAAGAAAATATATACAAAAATGTAAAGGAAAGTTATTGGAAAAGGATGGTAAAGGGAATTATTGTGTGAAGAATGCAAGATAACCAATACACAATAAACGTGACATCTTTAAAGTAAATAGAAACGAATTACACCCAATGCAAGAGAAAACGATGAATAAAAGGAATACAAATGTAAAGAAAATGAATGAAAGAAACAAATAAATAAATGGAAGTGGAAGGAGGAGGAGGAGGAGGAGGAGGAGGAGGAGGAGGAAGATGCTAGGATACGTAGATGAACTTTTTTTTTTCCTCACAATACATAATACGAATTTTAGTTCCTTTCAAACACACACACACACACACACACACACACACACACACACACACACACACACACACACACACACACACACACACATTCAATAGATAATCAATACTAAGCTGTGAATCTGTTCTGCACACATTAATATAATTTTCCAGGGTAGGCTAATCGCATGTTGTATGAGAGAGAGAGAGAGAGAGAGAGAGAGAGAGAGAGAGAGAGAGAGAGAGAGAGAGAGAGAGAGAGAGAGAGAGAGAGAGAGAGAGAGAGAGAGATTGTATCCTTCATTATCTTACCTGTTTCTCTTTGGCTTCTTATTTCAAACTTCCTCTTTCTCTCTCTCTCTCTTCCACATCATCCTAACATATTCCCCCCTACTCCCTCTCTCCCTCTCTCTCTCTCTCTTTCTCTCTCTCTCTCTCGACAGCTGCCGGGATAGTATCAAATTGCTCACACGAGAGAAAAAACCTCATACACCAGCCAAAAAACCCGTCTCATATTGTACATTCTCAATACAACTTACATGAACTTTGGTCGAGCGGCCCCAAAAAGTTCACAGAGTTGGTGAAAACTTACGAAACTCAATTTGTTTTGAGTTTTTAGAACAGCCAGCATTGATCTATGTTTTATGAGGGAAGCGAAGACTCTAGTAGAAGGAGAGGAGGAGGAGGAGGAGGAGGAGGAGGGGGGATAGGAGGAGGAGGAAGAGGAAGGAAGATGGGAAGATATTGGTGCGAGGGTGAAAAGTAAAGGGTTGAATACATATAGAAGTTTGTGTGTGTGTGTGTTTGTCTCTCTGTATGTATGTGTGTGTGTGTGTGTGTGTGTGTGTGTGTGTGTGTGTGTGTGTGTGTGTGTGTGTGTGTGTGTGTGTGTGTGTGTGTGTGTGTTGCATGTGTGTTGGTGGTGGTGGGCAAGTGTTGTGAGTCTTACCTGGGCTGAGCTAAATAGGATTACAGTAAGGAGGATTAAGACCAAGACGTTGCCAAGTAAATACATTAGGTACAGGGGAAGGGATGACTGGGAGAAAGGGAGAGCAAGAAACACGAGTACGTAAATAATGCATAAGGGAGAGGGAGAGACAAGGTAACGCACGGAGGAAGGAAGAAGAGGAGCACGAGAAGAAAGGAAAGGAAGAGAAAAGGAGAAAAGAACGACTTATACTAATTTCAAGGTCAGTTAACGCAAAGAAGTCCATAAAAATGATGATAATAATAATAATAAAACGAAAATAAATAAATGCATAACAAGTGAAATAGAAAGGAAGGAAGATGAAAGACACAGGAGAGGAAAAGGTAGAGAGGGGAAGTAGGAAAGGGGAAGGAAAGAGGGGAAGAACTAAGGGTTGTCTGCTGTGTGCTTCCACAAGGAAAATGGTGGACATTATAAGATTATCACACACGGAAGATGCTGAGTGAGAGAGGAAGGGGAAGGAGGAAAGGGAAGAGGGGAGAGAGGAAGAGAGAAGAGGTAATGGGGACGAGATAATCAGAAACTAGAGAAAGGGGAAAGACGAGAAGAACAAGGGGAATGTAAGGATTTAATATTAAGCACAGAGCGAGAGAGAGAGAGAGAGAGAGAGAGAGAGAGAGAGAGAGAGAGAGAGAGAGAGAGAGAGAGAGAGAGAGAGAGAGAGAGAGAGAGAGAGAGAGAGAGAGAGAGAGAGCATAATCAATAATCCAAATAGATAAATGAAACAAACGATCAAAAAAACACAAGAAAATGTTGAGAAATTGTACTTAGATTGTTAGGCAACTTAACTCCTTTCCTTTCTTCCTCCTCCTCCTCCTCCTCCTCCTCCTCCTCCTCCCCCTCCTCCTCCTCCTCCTTCCCAAGAACCACTCATACCCACGACTGCCTTCGACAATCCAAGGGGAACATCACCCCCCCCCCACCCTAGACACCTGCCGATTTTTCAAACAGGTGAATAGAACAAAAAATGATGGGGAAGGTAAGGGAGGAGGAGGAGGAGGAGGAGGAGGAAGAGGGAGAGAGAGAGAGAGAGAGAGAGAGAGAGAGAGAGAGAGAGAGAGAGAGAGAGAGAGAGAGAGAGAGAGAGAGGAAATTTACTTAATGAAGGAGGGAGGGAAAGGAGGGAAGGAGGGAAGGAGAGAAGGAGCCACAGAGAAATATGTTGATGCGCAGTTGTTTCTCAGACGAGTGAGGAAAGATTTACACAGGAATGGATTCAAGTCTTCTTCGTCTTCTTCTTTTTGTTTACTTCGATCCCGTTTAAGATAAATAAAACGGAGTAAATAAAGAAGACAGATAGATAGACAGACAGTAGAGGAGGAGGAGGAGGAGGAGGAGGAGGAGGAGGAGGAGGAGGAGGAGGAGGAGGAGGAGGAGGAGGAGGAAGAAGAGGAGGAGGAGGAGGAGGAGGAGGACTACGTTCAATAAGCAGCTGTTTCTGTGTGGAAAACTGATGTTTGCTACCACACACACACACACACACACACACACACACACACACACACACACACACACACACACACACACACACACACACAGCTATGTTTGTCTGTCTGCCTCCCCTTCAATGATATACTATAACTTTCCTTCATAGCACTAAGAAATCTCCCTCCTTCTCGCCCTTCCTTCCCGCCCTTCCTTCACCCTTCCTTCATAATAATACTAACTTCCCTTCCTCCTTCCTTCCCTCCCTTCGTACCACCACTAACTTCCTTCCATCCTTCCTTCCTTCCTTCACTCCTTCCCCTTCTATCGACAGTCCCTCTCTTGAGAAAGGTAAAGAGCCTGATAGCAAAGGGAAGAGAGAAGGAAGGAAGGAGGGAAGAAGAGAAGGAGAGAAGAGGAGAAAGATAGTTATTCTTGGATTTCTAGGAATCATTTACATAAGTTTGTAGGTATGTGTGTGTGTGTGTGTGTGTGTGTGTGTGTGTGTGTGTGTGTTGTGTGTGTGTGTGGTGTGTGTGTGTGTGTTTTAGTATCAATACCTCCACTTCCTATTACTTATTCTCTCTATCTTAACCTTTCTTTATTCTTCTTTTCTCTTCTCTTACGTATTCATCGCCTTTCGTCCGGCCTTGTCTGCCCATCTCTCTCTCTCTTCTGTTCCCACACTTCAACGCGCCCACCCCCTGCCCACCCCCCCTCCCCTCCCCCCCCTCAACGTGGCATCCTTATTAATAGTTAATCAAGTCGCTTCCTTTTAGCTACATACCTTCCCTCTCTACCTGTTGCATTATCTTCAACAAACTTCAAACTTCCCCTCTTATTCCTTCTCCACCACCACCACCACCACCACCACCACCTCTACTACCACCACCACTGCCTGTATTCCTCCTTCCCCTCTTTCATTGTCTTCAGTTAGATTTTCTCTCTCTCTCTCTCTCTCTCTCTCTCTCTCTCTCTCTCTCTCTCTCTCTCTCTCTCTCTCTTTCTATTTCTCTCTATCTCGATCTTCAATACAAGAGTTCGTTTACCTCTTCTTGTACTCTTTACCTGTGCCTAATTTCAATGTTTTTTTCGCCTTCCTTTCTTCTATTTTTTCTTATCCTCCTTATTTCTCTTCCTCTTCCCTGTTTTCGCTGTTTGTTCTTACTTTTTATGTTTTTGTTTGTTTGCTGTACTTGGTCTGGTCTGCTTGTTTGTCTGTCTGTCTGTCTGTCTGACTCTCTCTCTCTCTCTCTCTCTCTCTCTCTCTCTCTCTCTCTCTCTCTCTCTCTCTCTCTCTCTCTCTCTCTCTCTCTCTCTCTCTCTCTCTTACTCTCTCAGGAACCGATTTAATTTACTTCACTTTCTACATGTATAAACATTCTTCATTTCAACACACACTTGTAAAAACAGAATGTACCTTAACACACACACACACACACACACACACACACACACACACACACACACACACACACACACACACACAACTTCCTTACTCCTTATACGACCTGTACCAACCTATCTATCTCCCTACACTCCTCCTCCTCCTCCTCCTCTTCCTCGTCCTCCTCCTCCTCCTCCCTCGCGACAGGGCTCTGGGTGTCCAACTCTACCGCTTCCTCGTCACTTTGCATGGGTAGTTGACAGTAATCAGGAACTTCCTCCAACGTCCATTGTCTCGTGGTGTGTGTGTGTGTGTGTGTGTGTGTGTGTGTGTGTGTGTGTGTGTGTGTGTGTGTGTGTGTGTGTGTGTGTGTGGAGGGTGGGTTAGATAGATAGATAGATAGGTAGATAGATAGATAGATAGATAGATAGTTAGATAGTTATATAGATAGATAGATAAAGAGAGAGAGAGAGAGAGAGAGAGAGAGAGAGAGAGAGAGAGAGAGAGAGAGAGAGAGAGAGAGAGAGAGAGAGAGAGAGAGAGAGAGAGAGAGAGAGAGAGAGAGAGAGAGATGCATATGTTAAAATAGAAAAAAATATAAGAAGTAAGAGACGAATCCTACTGAGATAATTTTCAGTTAAATTCAACTCAATTACTAAATTACACACACACACACACACACACACACACACACACACACACACACACACACACACACACACGGTTCCTATTAAGTAAGATGTCATTTTTTTTTCCTTCTCTTAATTCTTTCATCCATTTAACGTTGTAAGTCCTTGTAAAATACTTAACATCACCGACCTTATAGCAAACACTTCCATCTATCATCCACTCATCCACCCACCTACTCACCCATCTGCCCAATCATCCACACACACACACACACACACATCTATCCATCTATCCATTTCTATTTCACTATATGATCCATTTTTCTTTAAACTTCTATTCTTCTATTGTATTCTATCCAATCATACTTACTTTATAATTCTGTTTACACTTAAGTCGTATATACTGACCTACTTTTTTTCGTTTTTATTTACTTTCTTTACCTTCTACTTTATTCCCATGTCCAAGTTTCTTTCATCCGTTTCTTTCAACTAGCTTTCGTTTATTTTCCTTGTGTCATCCGTCTACCTTTGCCTCCTCACCTGTGCACCTGGATGAGGCAGTTCCTTAATGAGCATCTACAGGTAAAAAGGTGTTCGTCCATTTATTCATTTAGTCAGTGATCCAATTTCTTTGCTAGAGAACATCTTAAATTTCAATAATTTCTACGTATTTTATCATTATTATTATTATTATTATTATTATCATGTTTTCAACGAGTCTCTGTTTGCCTTTTTCTCTTCTCATGACTCTATCCTCTCCTCTTCTACCTCCTCCTCTTCTTCACCCTCCACCTCCTCCCCCTCCTCAAAGTGTTCCCCTCCCTCTCGCTCTCCTCCCCTCTCCTCTCAGCCTCCCTCCCCCTTCCCACTTCCCCTTCCTCCCCTCCCTCCCTCCCCTCTCAGGATCGCTCAATAACAAATGCCATATTTACCACTCCGCCACTCACCACCGCCTGCAACATGCCAGCTCTCTCGCTACATTTGGCAACACCGCCTCGCTCCATCCACCAATCAGAGCCGTGTACAAGTCGTCGCTGACCAATTATATTCATAAGCAAGTCAGGCTGACCAATGAGGGCGATAGGGAAATCAGAACACCTAACCGGACCAATGACATGAGTAAGACACATTCCAGTGGAGCCACCTGAGCTAGGAGACGAAGCTTGGGTTGGGTTACCTGTTTGACTCACCTGATTCACCTGACTCACCTGACACACCCACCCACCCACCCACGGGCAGGTGAGTCAAATAGGTGGCGCCACGGGTGAGCAAAGGTGAACACAAATGTAGATGTTCATATCGGTGTTGAAATGTATGACTAAAAAAAATTTGTATCACACTTTAACGAAAGGGATTTAAGAGTACGAAAGTAATCTGATAATGAGAGAAATCTACCTTTTCTCTCTCCTTTCCTCTTCCTCTTTCCCCTTTCCCTTCCCCTCCCCCTCCAGGCAGTCACAAGATATTGGGGAACATTCATTCTGGTATTCAAGGAGCAAGAAAATCCAACAGAGGTAATCAGAGAACAAGATTAATTCCTGTCATGTCGCTCGACCCGCGGGATTTATAACACAATAATCCTATCACGAAGGCATGAAAAAAATAGGTTAATGCTTCTTTTAATCAATCAGAAAAGGTGACTAATCCTCCTCCTGCAATTCAGCCAATCACAAAAGGACTCCCGTGTATTATCAACCAATCAAATCCTGGTTGAATATACTAATATACTTTCTAAAAGGTGATTAGAACCAAGGAATTACACGGCTATTGCATGCTACACCAATCACATCACAACCTTATATACAACCTAACCTAACCTTATAGATCGATACACGACTATAAACACCACAACCCCAATCATGCAATTACAATCAGATTACTTAAGAAAAACGAAATACACTTCAATTCCTTTCACACACACACACACACACACACACACACACACACACACACACACACACTCTATTACTTAACATTGAATTAGACACAAAACAAGACACCTTTTCTTTCCCACCTTCTATTCCTACCTGGTTTTACCTTTCCTTACCTTCCTTCAAGAGCTAATCAAGGGATGTGCTCTTAAGATTCACCCTTTCAGAATAGGCAAAATCGTTCTTCGTGGCCAATCACAACTCACGCCTTCGATCAATGGGTGTGTTGGAGGCGCCCCCACACACCCCCCTTTCACCCCTTACACCCCCGCCACCCCGACACTCCTCTGCCCTCAAGCGGCGATTCAGAATTGTACCCTAAAGTCCCATGACCCCCCCTTCACACCCCTTCCCACCACCTCCTACTTCCCTATCTCCTTTTCCTCCCTTCCTCCTCCTACTCCTTACACCGCACCTTACCCTTCCTCCTCCTCCTCCTCCCCCTCCTCGCCCAATCCCTCACTATTTCCATCTTGACACACCCATTACTCAGTCCACCCATCACGTAGCTTCTCCATTTCTCATGATCTTGGTTCCTTTCATTACTTTCCACCAACTATTATGCATTTCTTACACATTTTATCCATTTTTCCTTTCCCCCTCTCTCTCTCTCTCTCTCTCTCTCTCTCTCTCTCTCTCTCTCTCTCTCTCTCTCTCTCTCTCTCTCTCTCTCTCTCTCTCTCTCTCTCTCTCTAACTCGCTTATCCGGAAAGTCATACAGATCTTCTTCGTCTTTTTTTTTTTACTTCCTTCTTTATGTTTTAATTTATCACTCATTCTTCCTGATTTATTTTCACTTCAGAACTATACTTTCATTATGGTTTATGGTGCGTGAAAGAGAGAGAGAGAGAGAGAGAGAGAGAGAGAGAGAGAGAGAGAGAGAGAGAGAGAGAGAGAGAGAGAGAGAGAGAGAGAGAGAGAGAGAGAGAGAATATCAGAAATGCTATCAAGTTCACACGCAAACCGCAATGCTAAACACAAACAAGGAAATCAACACCACTTCCACGAGAGAGAGAGAGAGAGAGAGAGAGAGAGAGAGAGAGAGAGAGAGAGAGAGAGAGAGAGAGAGAGAGAGAGAGAGAGAGATGTGTACGGGTCCGCGCGAATATTGTTAACCATTGAGAACTGAAGGTGTGTGTGTGTGTGTGTGTGTGTTAGCCACGTGGGGGGTAGTGGTAGGTCGGAAGATGAGAGACCGGATGGATAGGAGGAGGAGGAGGAGGAGGAGGAGGAGGAGGAGGAGGAGGAGGAGGAGGAGGAGGAGGACAAGTAGCGTGAGGAAGTGTGGTAAGTCTTCTCTTTGCCTTCGTTGACGCCCGCTTCTTCCTCCTCCTCCTCTTCCTCCTCTTCCTTCCAGTTTTCTTTATCCTTCCTTCTTCCACCTTAATCAAAAGACTATTTCATGGACACTGACATTCACCTAAAGTCTAGTAAATAAAGAGAAATACACTATTCTCTCTCTCTCTCTCAAGCCAGCATCACCAACCACACCACATCTCCATCCCACCTCTATATCCACCCTGTCCCGCCCTGTCCCGCCCTGTCCCGCCCTGTCCCACCCTGCCCCGCCACCGCCCCGCCCTCCGTAATATCACATTTGCCCCGCGCCAACATTAAGCCTCCACCAATTGGATCACAGCGAGCTTTTTACCGCCATAAATATATAGCACCATAAATCGAGCTCTACACATGGTGCTCAGGCCATTGGCAACATTTGTTCTATTTTATATACACCAATAAATATGCACTTGATATATCAGTCTTCCGGCCCCCTTCTACCCCCTCCCTCCCTCCCTCTCTCTCTCCCTCTCTCTCTCTCTCTCCCTCTCACTCAATCCAGCCCTCCCGTACCCTACCCTCGCTCTCTCTATCTCTCTTTCTCTCTTTGCATTATCTCACTGCCTCCTGGTACTGTTTGGCGGCCCCGTTGTAAACAGAGAAAAGGGTCCTGTTTAGCACTCCTCAGTTAAGGGGAGAGGAGAGGGAGAGGGGAGAGGGGAGGGGATGGGACTGTGAGGGGAAAGTGTGAGGGGAGGTGACACACATCAGAGCAGCCGCAGTACACACACACACCCACACACACACACACACACACACACACACACACTGCAGCGTCCCCACAACACGGTAATTATGGTGTTTAGAACCTTGCCATTATAAATATTCAGAAACATAAATTTTCCATTCAACTGTAGGTCTCAGTAATTCCACAGGTCGGGTGTGTTACTGTACTGGGAGGAGGAGGAGGAGGAGGAGGAGGAGGAGGAGGAGGAGGAGGAGGAGGAGGAGGAGGAGGAGGAGTGGTATTAGAGGGAATTAAAACCAAAATAAAGAAGATGGTAATAGGGAGAGAAGAATGAATAAGAGAAGGGATCGGCAGTGAAGGATGTATGGTGAATAGGAAGGAAGGGATGGAGAGAGAGGAGAGAGAATGAGAGAAAGGGAAGAGAGAGAGAAAAAAGAGAAAAGAGAGAAAGGACCTTGAGGGTTAATCCTTCGTCACCTTCATTGTGTGTGTGTGGAGAGAGAGAGAGAGAGAGAGAGAGAGAGAGAGAGAGAGAGAGAGAGAGAGAGAGAGAGAGAGAGAGAGAGAGAGAGAGGAGAGAGAGAGAGAGAGAGAGAGAGAGAGAGAGAGAGAGAGAAAAGCGCTTCCAGTACAATAATCTAATAAAAAAAAACACTACACCTTAATAATAATAATAATAATAATAAATAATAATAAACATAATATCAAAAGAAAATTAATTCACAAAACTTTCACCAAAATAAAAGATCTCAAACAAAAAACTATTCAATATAAGTTTTTTTTTTCCCCTCAGAGAAGTAAAACCAGAGATAAAGGCGTAACAGACTGACTCTAACAAAGCAAGGAAGGAGAGAAGGGAGAGAAGGGAGAGAAGGGAGGGAGGGACGGGAAGGTGAGAGGAAGGTGAGAGGAGGTAATATTATGAGGTCAGGGATGGAACGAGAGAGAGAGAGAGAGAGAGAGAGAGAGAGAGAGAGAGAGAGAGAGAGAGAGAGAGAGAGAGAGAGAGAGAGAGGGGAGAGGGAGGTAGGAACTGACTCGCCCAACCTATGAACGCTGTCACAATATATCATTCGGGTCACGATAAATATATAAATAACACGAGGCTGTGAAAAATAAAGTGTTCCATCCGTCAGCGTTGAACAAGTAACACCGCCCGCAACACACACACACACACACACACACACACACACACACACACACACACACACACACACACACACACACACTGTTACAGGCTTCGATTTGCAAGAGAGGCGGATGAAGTCTTAATTATGGAGGCAATGTGAGGGGGGAAAAAAGAAGCAAAGGGAGGAGGAGGAGGAGGAGGAGGAGGAGGAGGAGGAGGAGGAGGAGGAGGAGGAGGAGGAGGAGGAGGGGAGAAAATATGCATTAGAGTTTCATAAGGATTTAAATGGGTGGAGGCTGAGGAAAAGGAAAAAAAAAAAAATGTTTATGGAGAGAGAATAGAGGCGATGGTGGTGTGGTGTGGAGGAGGAGGAGGAGGACGAGGAGGAAGAGGAGGAGGAGGAGAGGGATGATGGAGGGTAGAGTGCAGGGGTGAGGAGTGGGGGAAGGGTGGGGGAAGGTGTGGGTGGTGATAGATCAAGCTAACACAACTCAACCCCCGCCTACTCATCCCCTTCAGGCCACACAATCTTGACTTATAGCCAGAAGCTTCCCTCCTCCTCCTCCTCCTCCTCCTCCACCTCCTCTTCCTTCTCCTACCTCGCCGTACCACACAACCTAAGTAACAAAAATGTGTCGCATCGCGTAGGGCTTAGAACAGAACACGCGGACTGAAGATACATAACCCAAACCTCTACCACCACTTTCTAGAGACTTGTGCAAAATCTAGCGTTTCAGTCACGTCGCCCAGATTCTGTGGCGCAAAGTCTTGTTGGATCTCTGCCACAATGACGTATGTAATTTATCACTTTCTATGGCGTATATATATATATCACTGTACTTATGTTTCCTATCACCTTTAAAATCCCTTGTCATAAAGTCTTGGGTTCCTTATCAGTGGCTACCTCTTAGGGTTTGTATCATACTGTTTACAATACTTATCACACTGTAAGGGTCGCGGTGGCTGGGGTTGTGTACCTTATCACCTTCCACCTTCTCTGTCACCTTATCTATAGCCTTTATCAGTCTATAAATCCTACTAACATTTATGATCCTACTGTTATTACTTGTTCCTTAAGGTTATTTGGTGTTCCTAAACTAAGACCCACACCACCTTATCAGTGAACGTCGCTGTAGTCCTTCGTTAAGTGGTACACCTCGTCACCCCACGTCAACAGTACACTTAAAAGCCTCATTTACACACTGCACCACCAATAACAAGTTGAAAATCCTCCTTCAATACTACCACTAGAACATTTGCAATCCTTAGTTTCCTCATATCATAACTATATCCTTAACGCCTCGCCTCGTCTACAGTTCCTACGAGTCCTGGGTTAGTGTAGGATGCCCCCACGTCCTCACTGCACTCAGGTCCTCGTCACCCATCGTACAGGCCCCTCACCACGACACACAAAAGCCACACACAACATGGCGTGTGCAGGCAATTGAACGCCCAACTTTTTAGTGGAACCCTTTTTAAGACATTCATGTAACATCAACACGCAATGCCTCCCCTTCCTTCCCCTTCCCTCCCCTTTGCTATGTACCTCCACCTTCCCCTCCCTCCCTCTCTCCCTTCCTTTCTTCCCCCTTAATCTGTCTCACCTGCACTGTTCTTCCAGGTGTTTCCTCTTCAATTCCAAACCTCACAAAACCTATTACCTCCTTCCTTTATTGTCTCTCCTCCTCCTCCTCCTCCTCCTCCGTTTTCCTTCTGTTCGCACCTCGTCGTTGCGTGAGAGTTAAAATAATTCCGGTTCCGTTTTTAAATTCCGTGTCCGTCTTATAATTCCGGTAAATTCGTCAAATTATCCGTAACAATGGCAAGGCGTGGTGAGGCTTCGTGCTGGTTAATTAACGGACATTCCCACATTTCACGTCTGACTGAAATAAATGAAAACGACAAAGCTATTTCCAACCTCTGTATTACCCGGCCGCCCCCTGTGTGTGTGTGTGTGTGTGTGTGTGTGTGTGTGTGTGTGTGTGTGTGTGTGTGTGTGTGTGTGTGTGTTTGTACATCTGTGTGAACATGCTTGAGTGAGTATATTAGCGTGGGAGTGTATGTGTAAATATATATATATATGTGTGTGTGTGTGTGTGTGTATATATTTGTGTGTGTGTGTGTGTGTTTGCGTGAATATGTGTCACTGACTAAGTACATTGGCGTGGGAGTGTGTGTGCGTGCGTGTGTGTGCGTGTGTGTGCATGTATGTGCGTGAGCCGCCGCTGTGTAGGGCCTGAGGCGAGAGGAAGTACGGCTCGCCCAGGTAACTTCATATTACACCTGCCGCTTACCTGAGGGGAGGGAAGGTGAGGGGCGGGAGGGGAGGGGAAAAAAAAGTGAAAAAAAAGGAGAGAGAAAAAAATGAAAAGAGGGACACCAGACACAAGGGAAAAAGAGAAATAGATAAAAAAATGTATATAAAAAAATGTACCATAGAAAAGTCAACACAGAGAGAGAGAGAGAGAGAGAGAGAGAGAGAGAGAGAGAGAGAGAGAGAGAGAGAGAGAGAGAGAGAGAGAGAGAGAGAGAGAGAGAGAGAGCATGCAATAGACACAAAATAAAAACAATAAGACACATTTCGATACACAAACACACCCAATCCTAATCAAACACCACAACACCAACACACCAACACCATTTCAAAGCTTAACCAAATCACTTGCGGTTGTGCACTTTTCCAAGATTTACGGAGGACAGGCGGGCAGCGAGCAAGAGGAGGAGGAGGGGGTGTTCAAGGTCACATGTTAGGGTCGTCCTCGTGCAGGTCGTTGAGGTCATTGTAATGTGGTAGGGGGGGCGGGCGGGGTCATGCCTTCCTCGATGTGGCTGTTTGCCTTGAATATGGAGTGCCGGGCAGGGAGTGGGAGGAAGGGAACACTGTTTACTTCCTGCCACTGTGTGTACATGGCAGAGAGAGAGAGAGAGAGAGAGAGAGAGAGAGAGAGAGAGAGAGAGAGAGAGAGAGAGAGAGAGAGAGAGAGAGAGAGAGAGAGAGGACACTGTAGTTCAGTTCAAGGGACCGTCACTCACTCACTGTCTTTTATTTACTCTTCTTTTCATTGATCAAAATAAATAAACAGGTGAATGAATGAATAAATAAATAAATAAATAAATAATAGAGAATAGGAAGAGGAAGAGGAGGAGGAGGAGGAGGAGGAGGAGGAGGAGGAGGAGGAGGAGGAGGAGGAGGAGGAGGACAGTAGCTCAATGCTGTGGTCATTTCCGTATAGGTGGTAACAAGTCTTCCTCTCAACACCCTGTCAACTCGTGGCTGCCGCTTTACGAGGAGCCGCGAGGAGCCACACCAGCAGTGCCTCGCCTCCTCCTCCCCTCCCAGAGCCATTGCCCGATCCCGAAATAGCCAGCGTGAGGGGAGAGCATGGAGGAGGGGAGCAAAGGACTGAAAAAAGAGGCCCGACTTCTCTCTCTTCTCTATGTAAACCAGAACAAAACCCAGCACAGGCGTCCCCCAAACAGGAGCAGTGCAGCGGGTTGGGCCCTTTAGTCAATTTGGCGGTAATCCTGTTACACAGCCACCAACCTCGGTCACTCCCTCCCTACGTACGTCCATCCCCCTCCCTCTCTCCCTGTTGCCCTTGCCCCCAAAAGCATTAATTCTCCTTTAGCACACTCCCCACGGCCTCCCTCCACCTCCACCAGCCTATATACCCCAGGTTGAAGCCACCTTTGTATACTCTCTCCCCCTCCTCTTCCCTCCGACGCCATACTCGTATCGAAAAGACAAAAAAACAAAATTGGAAAACAGTCTTACCCTACCCTACCCTACCCTAACCTAACCTACTCCACTCTACTCCCCTTCCCTTCCCTTCCCTTTCCTCTCCTCTCGGGGCGATGGAAGGGGAATTCATAGCCTGATGGTCCTTTTTATATATCTAGTGTCGGTCTGTCACTGTCACTCCCTCCACGTGCTGCTGCTTTTTCTTTTTTTTCTTCTCTTTCTCTCACTACGAATTCTTTTCTTTTATGTGTTGTAAATGCAGTTCTTCGGCAGCGGAAGTGTGAGGTGGTTATTGCAATGTGACTCTTATTCTTGTTGGTTTGTTGTTGTTGTTGTTGTTGTTGTTGTTGTTGTTGTTGTTGTTGTTGTTATTGCTGTGATGGTGGTGGTGGTGGTGGTGGTGTTTTTCTTTTCTTAATTAACTGACGGTGGTGATGCTACTGTCATAAAAATAAAGGCAACTGACAGAAAAAAAAAACCAGTAGAAGTATTATTATTATTATTAATAGAAAATGTTGAAGACACTTGTTGCATTTCTTCCTTCTTTTTACTATCAAAACATCACCTCTTCTTCCTCCTTCTCCTCCTCCTCGTCCACAATCACTCATTCATACAGAAAATAATAGATAGAGAGAGAGAGAGAGAGAGAGAGAGAGAGAGAGAGAGAGAGAGAGAGAGAGAGAGAGAGAGAGAGAGAGAGAGAGAGAGAGAGAGAGAGAGAGAGAGAGAGAGGTGTAGTGAGGGGGATTAAAACCAAAAATAATTTGTGATGATCTACATACAAATTTCGAGGTGAATTTGCAGGGTAGTGGTTTGGGGGAGGGAAGCGAGTTGTCTGTGAAGGAAATGTGGTGAGCTACAGCAGAACAAGGGGAAGGGAGAGAGGGAGAGGGAGAGAGA
>JAPQNM010000017.1:4949045-4951545 GCA_029783475.1 Metacarcinus magister | reverse complement strand
GCTCAGATATTTTCCACTAATAAATATCGTTCATCCCTTCCTGAACGATAAAGGTTGTCCATTACGTGATCCGGAAACTGTTATTTACGGTTCACGATAAGGATAATATTCAGGCTCACGGCGGAGGGGGGGGGGAGAAGGGAGGGTGTGAAAGGTAGGTTTGGTGGGGGGGAGGAAGGAGGAGGGAGGAGCAATGGCGGCGATATTTGATAAGAATATTACCTCATCGTTGGATTATATTTAGTGACGGAAAACAAATTAATGAACGGACTTAGGCAGGTGATAAGAGGAGATGTTGTCTGTTTGTAGAGAAATTTGAGTTTTCATGATACTATACATACATTGCCTTCCAGCTTGTGTCTCTCTCTCTCTCTCTCTCTCTCTCTCTCTCTCTCTCTCTCTCTCTCTCTCTCTCTCTCTCTCTCTCTCTCTCTCTCGCTCGCATTCTCCATTTCGTCTTGCTGACAAAGGTAACTGGAGACGTTGACGGAGACTGTCCCCTACGGCATGTCTCGGAAAGTCTCCTGTCTTCACCGCGGCCTCAGGTAGTCAGACCTAACCTAACCTAACCTAACTTAAGCAACCTAACCTACCTAACCTAACCTAACCTAACCTAACCTAACCTAACCTAAGCAACCTACCTAACTTAAGCAAACTAACCTAACCTAACCTAACCTAACCTAACCTAACCTAACCTAACCTAACCTAACCTAACCTAACCTAAACTAACCTAACTTAAGCAACCTAACCTAACCTAACCTAACCAAAGCAACCTAACCTAACCTAACCTAAATCGAATGGTAAAAAGGACGCAAGGAAACCAGGAAATTTTGAAGCTAAAAATACCTTACACTCCTTTATGTTACCTCTACACACTTTTCCATAGGGTAAAAATCTAGGGTATTACTATTGACATCAACATCATAACTATAGCATACATTGTCCTCCACTGCAGAACAAAGAGTCACATCCTTGTCTTTCCTCCACCTGATCCTCGTTACAACTGACCGTCTATTCCACTTCACAACAGGTAAACATTCTCACCTTCGTCTCTCTCGCTTCCATGTACAAACAGCTATTTAATTACACAACACTTGACCTAATAAGTAGTGACAATTACAGCGT
This sequence comes from Metacarcinus magister, assembly GCA_029783475.1. Lineage (NCBI taxonomy): Eukaryota > Metazoa > Arthropoda > Malacostraca > Decapoda > Cancridae > Metacarcinus > Metacarcinus magister. The sequence continues at coordinate 4,950,420 of JAPQNM010000017.1, read as the reverse complement.
CGAGAGAGAGAGAGAGAGAGAGAGAGAGAGAGAGAGAGAGAGAGAGAGAGAGAGAGAGAGAGAGAGAGAGAGAGAGAGAGAGAGAGAGAGAGAGAGAGAGAGAGAGAGAGAGGAGAGAAAGTTGAATTAGGTAGCAAAAGAGAGTTGAGAAACATGAACATCTCAAAGGTGCTTTATTTATTCTATTTTTCAGACTCTCCCAGAAGAGCAAAGAAGGCGAGGCGAGGCAGTTCATGAGCGCGAGGTTAAAAGGAGTCGCTGGAATTAAAAGAAAACATAATAACTTTTCTCTCTCTCTCTCTCTCTCTCTCTCTCTCTCTCTCTCTCTCTCTCTCTCTCTCTCTCTCTCTCTCTCTCTCTCTGAAAGGAAGAGAAGAGCGAGTACAAGTGATATTATGAAGAAAAAAAAACAACTTTATAGAACTCGATGTAAATGTACTTATCATTATTATTACTCCTACACTTTTTTGGATAACCAGCCCTGTAGCCCCTCCCTCCCCCTCCTCCTCCTCCTCCTGGGGAATTCAAGCATCACATATTAGCAGGGGGGACAGGGGGGAAAGAGGGGCACGTGGGGGGGGGAGGGGCAGAGGATTCACTTGGCCTCACTGACTGTATGGCTTCTCATTTGATAGTCGGAGGTCTTGAGGGGCGAGGCAGGAAAGGGAAGGGAGAGCTTATCATCAAAGCATGGCAAAGAGAGAGAGAGAGAGAGAGAGAGAGAGAGAGAGAGAGAGAGAGAGAGAGAGAGAGAGAGAGAGGAGAGAGAGAGAGGAGAGAGAGAGAGAGAGAGAGAGAGAGAGAGAGAGAGAGAGAGTTAATTTCTACACCCATCCACACTTCTATAAACAAAATAACTGCCACAGAAACTTCATCTCCAAGCAGGGAGACTAACACCTTCAGGAAACAAGTGTCTTATAGTTGTCCCTTTTCACGCTGCACTGACGAGGACGTGTGTGCATTTAGGGGCTCCGAGGCACGTCCCAAGGGCAGCACAGGTAACAAGACGCTGATGAAGAGCAATTAAGTGCACCTGAAGAGAGTCAACGATAAGGTTGTGTGTGTTTAGGCATCACAACCCACCCCTTCCATTACATTGTTTTAATAGCATACATACATACGTACATACACGATGATATGTCTATGTACACACACACATATATACATACATACATACATACATACATACATACACATTAACGTCTCCTCTTCCTCCTTCTCGTGTAGCACTTTTCTCTTTATAAAAATAATCTTAAGCTCAGAAGATAGCAAGCAAGCAAGGAAGGAAGGAAGGAAAAAAGTACTCAATTTAGATCACCATTTTCAACTCGTTTCCTTCTCCTACCATACCATTACACCCCATTCTTTCCTTCAC
>JAPQNM010000017.1:4916545-4941545 GCA_029783475.1 Metacarcinus magister | reverse complement strand
AAGGAAACAAAAAGGTAAAACGTAATGTAGGGAGGGAAGGGAAGGAAGGGAGGAAAGGGGGAAGGAAGGGGAAGGGAGGAAGGGAGGTGAGGGAAGGGGTGATATAGGGAAATAATGAAGGGAAATGGGGTGAGGGAGGATAGGGGAAGAGAGGAAGGGAGGAGAGAGGTAAAAATACATTAAAAAGGAAGAGGAGGAATAGAAGGAGGAAAGGAGGGAGTGAATATGAGAGAAAGGAAGAAAGGAAGATAGGAAGAGGAGGGAAGGATAAAGGATAGAATTGCCTCTACAGACTTCCATTTTGATTACCCTTCCCGCTAAAAAAAATAAAGAGAGAAAAGGGTTTATTTACTCTCTTTTTTCTCTCTTTTTTATGTATTTATGTATGTATGTATGTGTATGTGTGTGTGTGTGTGTGTGTGTGTGTGTGTGTGTGTGTGTGTGTGTGTGTGTGTGTATGCTATGTATGGCTTGTGAGATGGAGTATTTCAAACAATCCATTTTCTTTACCTAAATATACAAGGTTGTTTTTGTATTCCCTAATGATGAAAGTAGAAGAAGGAGAAGAAGAAGAAGAAGAAGAAGAAGAAGAAGAAGAAGAAGAAGAAGAAGGATACAGAACAAACCATGATAGAGAGAAAAAAAGAGAAAAACAAAGGGAGAGAGAGAAAAATGAACCAACAACAACAATAATAATAATAATAATAATAATAATAATAATAATGATAATAACAATGACATACAGCTAAGTGATGGTGACAGTGATGGGTAAGTATACATGTACAGGAACACTATACAACCCATACATTCCTTCCCCTACAGGATAATGGAGGGGGAGGAGATGGGGGGAGGCAAGAAATGGGGAAGGAGGGGCGTGATGTATACACAGACGGCCGGGCTACACTCCGCTACACACCTTAGAATACACCTGCAGAGAACATACACATCTCATTAATTACCATATGTACACACACACACACACACACACACACACACGAGAAAGGGAGAGAGAGAGAGAGAGAGAGTGAGAGAGAGAGAGAGATAGCGAGACACATAATAACGAATTTTTTCTTTATCTGTATAATTATTAATACTATATCTGTTATCAGCTTTGAGATAAGGTGGACACTATGGCTTTTAATCCCCTCACGGAACACCTCACCTCACCTCACCTCACCTCTACTTCACCTGTGCCCCCCCCCCTCCCATTACCCCTCCCCCTCCCCCCTCCCTTCCATCCTTCCTCTTCTTTCCCCTCTTCTCCCTCCTCCATTAGAAGATAATTTATTACCTACATTTTCTTAAGTATGCTTCATCAATATGCTGTCATTCACTTTAATGTATAAATGTATAATATTTATTTCTTTTCTCTCTCTCTCTCTCTCTCTCTCTCTCTCTCTCTCTCTCTCTCTCTCTCTCTCTCTCTCTCTCTCTCTCTCTCTCTCTTTCTTTATTAATTTTCTTGGTTTTTCTTTTTTTTTCTTAAGTGCACGTGACACCATTGCAAAAAAAAAAAAAAAATAAATAAATAAATTAAAAAAGTATAGAAGCAAAAATTTTAAAGTGAAAAAATAACCGTTTCTTCGTGATTTCTTAAGAGTCAATAACGCCTTTTTTTTTTCCTCTTTCAAGTGAATCCAGCAGCCATCCAGGTGTGTGGCGTTACCTGAGCGAGGAGGCACCACAAACACTGGCCAGGTGTGGTGGAGGGCCAGGTGAAGGGAGGGAAGGGGCAGGTGTAGGGGGAGGAAAAGGGCAGGTGAAGAGCTACGGAAAGGGTGAAGTGAAGGGAGGAGGAGGGTGAACGTTTGTGTAAAGGCAGGTGTAGGGGAAGAGGAGGAGGAAGAGGAGGAGGAGGAGGAGGATGATAATTGAATAAAAAATAGAAGAAGCAAGGGCACAGAGGAGGAGAGTGTGCAAGAGAGAGAAAGAGAAAGGAGAGAGAGAGAATAAAAAAAAAAGGCAGACGAGCTTAGGAATGAAGATGATGCAAGGAAAGTATAACCAGAATGAAGAAGAGAAGAAGACGAGTAGGAAAAAAAAAGAAAAAAAGAAAAAAAGACAGGAACAAAAACATTAAGCGATAAGAGAGAGCATGACAAAAAAAAAGAAGAGAGGAAAAAGGCTTAAAAAAACAAATAAAAAAAAGACACGTACAAGAGGAGGAAATATGGAAAAACAAATACATAGAAGGAGGAGGAGGAGGAGGAGGAGGAGGAGGAGGAGGAGGAGGAGGGAAGAGGGAGAAAATGTATATGTGTAGGGAAGGAGTGTGGTTGTGTTAGCTTGGGAGAAAATTCACTTCCTATGGACGGAAAGTGAGGTGTGGCTAGACCAAATATAAAGGTTTGTTTACATTTGTCTTCTGGCGGGGCAGAGGCCACTGACCCCCTTCACCCTACTCTCTCTCTCTCTCTCTCTCTCTCTCTCTCTCTCTCTCTCTCTCTCTCTCTCTCTCTCTCTCTCTCTCTCTCTCTCATAATTTACCTCTCACCACTTTCCTCCATCTTACTCTCACACCTTGGCCCGTCATCACCCTGGCTTCCTTTTCACCCTATATTTCCAAGCCACACTAAAAATCCCTTCTCCCTAATCTCCCCGGCACCCTCTGAGCTCACCCTGACACCCTACTTTCACCCTTACGACCACCAGGTAAAAGGTAGAAACGGCAACATGATTCCTGATATGCTAAGTTCATCTCAACGTTAGTACAGGTGAACATAGCATCATCTTACCCCTTCTACCTGCCCCCTGACGCCCCCCCTCCTCCCCCCCGGTCATTAACACAGGTAAACATAGAGGGGACTCCGTAATCACAGCCAGCGAAGTCATGTACCGGAGGAAACTCGTTATTATCGAACACAAATGAGAGGCGAGTCTCATTATATCATATATATTACCGGCCGCCTATCATTATGTTCTTGAGCCAGAGTCATACTGGTGGAGTATTATGGTGTATCGCCGAGTCCAGTCATTATCTCATTATTATTACAACTTAGTATCATGAATTCACTCCGCACGGTCACTTTCGCCGCTCAGCTTCATCCCCGCGTCTCACTATCACTTAAGGCTAACGTGAGTAGATTCCTAACCACCACCACCACCACCATCATCATCACCACCACCATCACCACCATTGTATAGCCTCGTCTCACCGTCGCTAACACCCGCCACTTACCGAGACGTGGTGGAAGAAAAAAAAATGTGAATATTATATTATGTTAAAAGAGAATTTATTGCGACCCACTTTGCGTGTTGGTTGGGATGTGTTCGTTGGTTAGCGGCGGTGATGATGAGGTGACCATTTAGCGTTTGTCTGTTGTTTTTAGTAGACAGCATAACAGAAGGAGGCAGGGAAAATCACACCCTCCTCCTACGACAAACGGAATAAACACTGTGATGAGAATGAGGGTGAGAGAGAGAGAGAGGAGAAAGAGAGAGTGGGTGAAGAGTGAGGAGTGAAGGAGGAATAAGAATAAGAGTTAAAAGAAAGAGAAGGGTAACCACAGGGTAGGAGACATGAGACGCTACAGAGAGAGATAGAGACAGTGAAAAAAAACTTAAGAAAACATTAAAAAAACTAGTCTGGGCTGTGCTATCCATCATGACGTCACTATTTGTTTACATCGCACCCTGCCCGTCCTTCCTCCTTCCCTACTCCTCGCCCTTCCTCCTCCTCCTCCTCCTCTTCCTCCTCCTCCTCCTCCTCCTCTTCCTCCTCCTCCTCCTCTTCCTCCTCCTCCTCCTCCTCCCCCTGACGGAAGCTGGCGCGACAATGAAATATAATATAAAGGCGACCCCTACACGCCTCACACAATGACGCGGAAATGATGACAATACAGTGAGAAAAAAAAAAGCCCGCGGAATAGAGGTCCTGTTGCGAGCACGACTCTGAAGCCTAATAATGACAATAATGATGATGATGATGATGATTATGATGATGATGATGACGAGGTGAGGTGCCCGCGGGGTCCGTCAAGATTAATTATTTTGATAAGGCATTGCAGCCACCCCGTCTGTGGCCATTTATTCATATCAGGTGTAATGGTTATATAATAATAGAGGCAACGAAAGAAATAGATGACTCCAAATTACGAACTAGAATGGAACTCTCTCTCGGAACACAGTTAATAGCGTCCCCTCTCACCTGGTGGCCTCTCTACGGCTATTTTTCTCCTCCTATTTATTATTTGGGGCGGTGTGAGAGGCTGGCTGTCTGGCTGTCTGGCTAGCTAGCAAAGCGACACAGGTGATTCGTAAGTTACCTGTACTTCACCTTCTCCCACGGTTGATCTACCTCCACGCCCTCCACCCCTTAGAAAGTTCAATTACCTTATACCTTGAAGTACTAGCAAGTTCAAGAAGGTAACAAGAGTGGGTTATAATTATTTTTTGTTTTATCGTCTATATCCTTTCTCTCGTTTTGTTGTAGTCTCATTTGCCTTGCCCGCCATCCATTTTCTCTCACCAGCTTGCCGCCAAAGGTCAGCTGAAGATAAAATTGCCATAAAATTATTTAGTGGCCGCTGCCGCCTTCGTCTGCCGTGAGGGGGCGCTTGTAAGTGAGAAAATGTTGCCATGTGTATCACTCCGGCCTTCTCACCATGTGCTCTCTCTCTCTCTCTCTCTCTCTCTCTCTCTCTCTCTCTCTCTCTCTCTCTCTCTCTCTCTCTCTCTCTCTCTCTCTCTCTCTTCATCAAACTTCTGAAGGTGACATGGACGGACATCACGCCTCGCACCCTCCCTCTCTTCCTCCTCTTCCTCTTCCTCCTCCTCCTCCTCCTCCTCCCCTCACACCTTCACCAAACCCTCATCACTAAGCGCCTCAACTCACCCCTACAGTCTACACCCCATTCACAACCCTCACCCCAATCTCACCGCCCCCCGCCCCCCCCCCTTCAAAAACCCCACCAAGCCTGTACTGGGTTCACACAAATATACCAAAAACCATTCCACAACCACCCTCTCTGGTTCCCAAATTTTCCTATGGGCCTGAACCGACGTATCCCTCTATCCCTAAACTCACCGTGAAAATAAACCTTACAGAGTGGGTCTATAAGGTCGGGTTTAGCGTGTGTATGCTTGGTGGTGGGTTAGGTTCTTGGTGTCGGGGCCCTGGCATCATTGTGTAAGTCTGCTATGTTGATATGGCATGATAGGTTATCACTTTCCATTATAATATAACGTTCATAAGCACAGTGTGATAAGACTTTTATTGCTCTCTCTGATTATGAGAACAAAGACCTCAATCCCAGAATACGACTTGAGGGTTGGAAGGTAGGAGAGGCTGGCGAGTTAGGGGAAGAGGAGGAGGAGGAGGAGGAGGTGGTGTTGGAGGTGGTGGTGGTGGAGTGACGGAGAGAAAGAAAGGAAGGGGGTTGAGCTCTCTCACTCATTCTCTCTCTCTCTCTCTCTCTCTCTCTCTCTCTCTCTCTCTCTCTCTCTCTCTCTCTCTCTCTCTCTCTCGCCTAGATCTTATTCATGTAAGATTAGGGACAAACCACCACGTTGGGAGTATAAGGTCTAAGGTTTGTGTATCTATATAACCAAGAACTTTCTCTCTCTCTCTCTCTCTCTCTCTCTCTCTCTCTCTCTCTCTCTCTCTCTCTCTCTCTCTCATTCGCTTAATTCACAGGCAAGACCTTTTCCTTCATCATTGCTCCCTCTTCCACCCTCCCGTCCTTACCTCTCTAACTTCCCAACTTTGCTTCTCTCTCTCTCTCTCTCTCTCTCTCTCTCTCTCTCTCTCTCTCTCTCTCTCTCTCTCTCTCTCTCTCTCTCTCTCTCCAGGTATCACTTTCCCTCTTCCTCTCTTGTAAAGTATTCCTTCCTCCCTTCTCTTCCTCCAAAGTTATCAGTTCTACCTTCTCCCTCCTCCCTTTCTGGCTATTTCTACTTCTCTTATCCTCTCAAAGTTATTCCTCTCTCTCCCCTTTCTCTCTCTTTCTCTCTCTCTCTCTCTCTCTCTCTCTCTCTCTCTCTCTCTCTCTCTCTCTCTCTCTCTCTCTCTCTGCTATTCAAAATCACTCCCTTACCTTCCCTCCTTCCTTCCTTCCCTCAAAGCCACACGCCCCTCCCTCCCTCCCTCCACTTCCCTCCCTCCCTCCCTCCCTCCCTCCCCTTCTGTCCACATTTTAGAAGGTGGTTTCAGCGTTGAGTCTGTTAATTAAATCTTTAGCTCAGGTTCGGCACCTAAGGACATCAACACATGTTTGCCTCGACTCACCTCGGCTCAGTTCGTCTTGGCTTTCTTACTTACTTCGGGGTTAGCTCAGTTCAGTTCGGTTCGGTTCGGTTGGGTTAGGGTTGGGTTCGGGTTGGGTTCGGGTTGTTTCGTTTGGGTTCGCTCATCGTCGGGTTAATAACAGTCTGTCAGTCTTGCCACGACGATGATGTGTTGCTTATCGCTAACTTAAGCAGCTTATTCTTCTTCCTTTTTTTTATCTTCTCTCATCATGCCTGTTTTGCACCCTAGCAAGTTAAGTTTACATTCTGGGTTTGTTTATTCACCGCGAGATGTGTGTGTGTGTGTGTGTGTGTGTGTGTGTGTGTGTGTGTGTGTGTGTGTGTGTGTGTGTGTGTGTGTGTGTGTGTGTGTGTGTGTGAGAACGAAAAAGCGAAGTAAATCAAAAACAAAAACAAAAAAAATATTTATATATATAGAAAAAAACGTTACGAATTCTCCAATGATAACGAATTCGTAAAAAAAATAACATTCGCTTATAACGAAAACCCAAATCAACGAATACGATGATAAATGCAAGGAAGAAACGACTGATTCTCTCTCTCTCTCTCTCTCTCTCTCTCTCTCTCTCTCTCTCTCTCTCTCTCTCTCTCTCTCTCTCTCTCTCTCTCTCTCTCAAGCCTGGCCCCACCTATCGTAACGAGTTTCATTTGTTTTGTCTGTGGCGCAGCTCGCTTTGTCTGTCTGTCTGTCTGGTGTCTGGTTGGTTGTCGGTCCGTCTGTATATAATCTACGAAACCTCTGGCTCTTGGGTGTGGCTCCGAGGATGATGAAACGAGGCGATGAAGATATGACCCCCCCTTGTGTGTGTGTGTGTGTGTGTGTGTGTGTGTGTGTGGTGTTTCTTTAATGCCAATCGAGTCTGTGAGAGTCTGCAGGTGTGTTAAAAGGGGGGAGGGGAAGGGGTGGAAGTAAGGGGGAAAGGGGGAAGCTCTGTGCTATGCGTTACTGGGGTGTGGGTGGGTGGGTGAGGTAAAATGGGGGTCTGGGTAGGGGGTTTGTGTAATGGGTGAATGAGGAAGAGGGAGAATTGGAGGTTAAATATGGAACAAAGGAAGGAGTAAAAGAATGGGTGGATAATGGCATAGAAATGAGAGATAAGAAGGCTAGAAGAGTGGAGGAATAAAGGCGTGGATGTGTGGGTGTGTGGTGGGTGGATGTGTGGGCGGATAGGTAGGGTAAAGGGAGAGGATAGGTAAGAAAAGGGAAGGGAGGTAGAGAGAGAGAGACAGAAGGAAAAAATATTGAAAGATGATATGAATAATAGAGAAGGATACCATTAAACAAAAAGGATTCTGATAGGATAGGAAAGAGATGAAGTTAGGAAGGACACGTGGGATGCTTAGGTTAGGTAGGCCCAGAGGAAGGTAAGGAGGAAGAAGAGGAGGAGGTAATGGAGGTGGGCATGGGATGGTCTAAAGGGGGGGGGGGCGGGTTGGGGGTTTGAACACAGCATGATACAAAACAATAATCAAGTCTGGTGCCTTTTCTTCCTCCTTTTATTAATCACATTCTCCCCGACAATCAAGATCCGTCACTCGTCATAACGCGACCCATTAATCTCCTCGGCGTTACCTGTAATTAATACCGTAAATGAAAAATCTATCTAAGAATAACAGAAACTAATGAGGAGGCGGGGAATTCTCTCTCTCTCTCTCTCTCTCTCTCTCTCTCTCTCTCTCTCTCTCTCTCTCTCTCTCTTATCTTGAAACATAATTGTAGGCCAAAAGAAACAGGAAGAGAGATGTAAGATAGAAAACTGAAGATAATTATAAGAAAGAGAAACAGTAAACAAGTTCTCGAGGAAAAATATGACGAGATAAACAAGAAAACAAATACTTGCATAAACTAGTAAAGCATAAACAAAGAGACAGACAGACAGGGGGAAGAAAGGAGGAGGAGGAGGAGGAGGAGGAGGAGGAGGAGGAACGAAGGTGGAATACGAGAGAGAGAGAGAGAGAGAGAGAGAGAGAGAGAGAGAGAGAGAGAGAGAGAGAGAGAGAGAGAGAGAGAGAGAGAGAGAGAGAGAGAGAGAGAGAGAGAGAGAGAGAGAGAGAGCGGGGCCTGTGTTGAGTCTTGTCTTGTGAGCGGTTATGATGACCTTCAGATAATCCAAGTATTGCTTCACCCTCTCTTTAATTACCGTCTTTATTACCCCGTCTGACCCGCCGCTCAAAACCCACGCGCGTGTTTCCTTTCGCGCCAAAACGATACACAAAGCACGCAGACAAAAAAGAAATACCACACTGACTGGTTCTCTACGTGTTCTTTACTGATTCCTTTGTTCTTTTTTACTTCCTCTTCTATTTCTTCCTTTTTTGGCGCCAGTTCGTTCATGTTGGTATTTAATCACATACTTGGTGCTATGAGGCTCATGTTGGGTTTGGGTTTCGTTGTGTAAGGCTGTTTGGGGCTTGGAATGGGCTGTCTTAGTGCTGGATGAGGATCGCTTTGTTTTGGGTTGGGCTGGGAAGAGGCTGTGTTGGGCTGTTTTGGGGTGTGTTGGGCAGTGTTGGGCTGTGTTGCGGTTATGTTGGGCTATGTTGGGCTTGAAAAGATTGTATAGAGTTAAGGCTGGATAGTAAATTGTTTAGGTCATTTTGCGACAGTTGTAATGGGCTATGTTGAGCTGTTAAACACTGTACGAGGCGCTGTGTTAGGCTCTCTCTCTCTCTCTCTCTCATTACACACAGAAACACGCTGTGGTAGGAATGTGCTGTGATCGAAACACAATGGAACACTCTGTACTGAGGGTCTATGTGGAAAGTTTTTGCGTGACACTGTACGTACGCACTCACCCCTGACTCCCAGGACCCAGTAATTATGAACGCTGACGTCACTGTAACGGGACACGACTTAACGCATTTATATAAATATCCAACAAAAAGATAAATAAATATATACAAAACTTTCTTAGAAGTGAACACAAGAGAGAGAGAGAGAGAGAGAAGAAGAACCAACGATGCTAAGACTCACTCAGTGTTGCTATTAACTGACTCTAGTGTTACATGACTAACTAACTAACTAACTAACTTGTGTTGCCTAACTTGTCTTGTGTTGCATAATAGAGTGTTGCAAGAAGATGTTTGAAATGATTTGTATGGTGTTAAAATGGCTTGTACTACGCTAGTGTGTCTTATAGCTTCATGAAACTGACTAGTGTACTATTGAAGTGACTCGCTAACCTTAAGGAAGAATCACGTGCGTTGCATTACACTGACCTATAACAGTATGAAACGAAGTAGATAAGAACATGACAAAGAAAATGAGAAAAACAAGGAGGAGGAGAGAGACGAGGAGACGAAAGAAAGAAAGAAGCGAGAGATGTAAGAGACCAAGAAGAAAGAAGATGTAAGTGTGTATGAGGAAGAGAGAGGAAGAGAGAGAGAGAGGGAAGGGGAGGGAGAGAGTAATAAATTTTTCTTTTAAAGCCAACTATTAAATTTGCAAGCCAAATATCGCACGCCGGCCCAAGCAGCTTGTTGGGAGGGGCGCGGCCGGACTGCCAAGATTATAATAAGACTTCATACAAGCTCTTAGAGAATACTGATGCTGGGGTAATTACAGGCCAGACTCACCTCAATGGCACTGACTAAACGGCCAGCGAAGTTACCCCTTGCATGGAGTCAGTCACATGCAAACCTAACCCAACCACACCTGCCTCCCGCGCACACACACACACACACACACACACACACACACCACACACACACACCTGAGCGCTTGTGGAAGGTGCGGGACGAGGGAGAGAAGGAGGGAGGGAAGGAGAGAGGAATGTGAGGATGAGAGGGAATGTAGGTTGTTAAGAATAGAGGAAGAAGGTGAAGGGAACTTATGATATGTTAGGTTGAACTACACTCAGAGGAAGAGGAGAACAACATAACAATAGGATGAGAAGGAAGGAGATAAGGAGGGTGAAGAGGAGGTGAAGGAGGATGAAGAGGAGGAAAGGAATGAAGAAAAATCGTAGTAAATATTTATCAAGTTAAGAATATAGATAAAACAGACCATAAAAACAATACCAAAGAAAGAGAGAGAGAGAGAGAGAGAGAGAGAGAGAGAGAGAGAGAGAGAGAGAGAGAGAGAGAGAGAGAGAGAGAGAGAGAGAGAGAGAGAGAGAGAAGGGGAGAGAAAAGAGTAGGAGGAGGGGAAGGGATGGGTGGTCGGAGGCAGTGAAAGGAGAGGGATATAGAGGGAGATAAAGATAGAGAAAGGACATGGAGGGGGAAGGAAAGAGAGAGAGAGAGAGAGAGAGAGAGAGAGAGAGAGAGAGAGAGAGAGAGAGAGAGAGAGAGAGAGAGAGAGAGAGAGAGAGAGAGAGAGAGAGAGAGAGAGAGAAACTCCCCCTCTCCCTCACTCACATTTATGCACATCATAACAAAAACAATCAGACAAAAACACGTGAGCAACGCCCAGTCGTAACATTTCAATGCGTCCCCTCAATACACACACACACACACACACACACACACACACACACACACACACACACACACACACACGTACGTACACATACATACAATTATAACAGCACCACCCTAAAGGGAAAGAACAAAAAAACCTATACACAAAAGAATAGAAAAAAAGAAGAAAAATGAAATGAAAAAATAGAGTAACAGCATGCATGACACACAAACACTCACGCAATGCAATACAATACTCCTAAAACCACACCAATATAAACGTAATAATCAATACAATACTCCTAAAACCACGTCAATATAAACGTAATAATCCATACAATTACCTAAATACATATTGACACCAAACGGTACTGATTCACATGTGGTTCGAACGATATTCCGGAAGTAGGGAAGTGTTTTCTGAGTTTATTCGTAAGCATGGCAGTAAGATTGTGTGTGTGTGTGTGTGTGAGTGCGAGTGTACATGTCCGTGACTGAGGTAACACGTATGATGGAAGTTCACTGTTTGTTTATTCAGGATAACTTTACTCCGATGCTTCAACGACCGAGCTTTAAGTGAATCGGCTTCACAATGCGGTTCGAATACAAATTAATACCTTTTGATTATTACCCTACAAAGGTCGGACCCCACACCCCCCAAAAAAAACACCCCAGGTAACACTATACTCAAACATTACCTGAAAAAATAACAATAATAACAAAATAACAATAATAACAAAATAATAACAATAACAAGATAACAAAAAATGTATAACAGTTAATACCAAACCCACACACACACACACACAGACAAAAAAAAAGCGCAACGTGAAATCCTAACACTGCGCAGGGCAAAATGAGGACAGAGGCAGTTATATAGGACCCCCGCCCTGCCCCCGCCCTGCCCCGCCCCGCCCCAGCCTGCCCCGCCCTGCCCTGCCCCGCCCCGCCCCAGCCTGCCCCGCTTCCTTTCTCTCACACCTCTGTCGACGCCACCAAGGGTTAAAACTGCAAATAAACCTGTGCGCTGATGGGAGACGGGCAGGATAAACCATTAGGAGGAGGAGGAGGAGGAGGAGGACGAGGAGGAGGAGGAGGAGGTGGAGGAGGAGGAGGAGGAGGAGGAGGAGGAGGAGGAGGAGGAGGCGTACAGTGGGTGTTCCTCAATGAATATCACGTGGAGACTGCTATATATTTTTTTTTCTTTGTTTTTATTATGAAGAGGAACTAAGTTGATGTTGCTTCTACTACTCCTCCTACTCTACTCCTCCTACTCTCTCTCTCTCTCTCTCTCTCTCTCTCTCTCTCTCTCTCTCTCTCTCTCTCTCTCTCAATGACTTTTTTATTCCTTTCCTTTACGTAACTTAATCTCAAAGAATGATTAAACTGAAACACAGACGACCGTGCAGCGAGCAACCCGCGTTAGCCTTGAGCTTAGCACCCTTCCTTCCCTCCCTCCCTCACCTCCCTTTCTTCCCTCTCTCCCTCCCTGACTCCTGCCTGACCCCCGACACGAACGATTCTTCATCTCCTACCCCCCTCCTCCCCCATTTTTTCCACCCTCACTCTCTCTTATCATAACTAAAATACATTTTCTGAATAGAGAATCGGGAGGATGAGAACAATGAAGGATGTATCACTGAGCTTGTCAATGGCGCTCAACACAATTGCCGGCGCCCTCCTCTCTCACGACTGAAGGGGGGCGGCCGACAGCTGTTTAAATCGCCAGGAAATGCTCACGTCAGAGGCTGATAAACAAACCCGTGGCCTCGGACGGTGTGTATATATTCCTATTTATAAGGAATGTAAACTTGGCTCACTGGGTGGCCGGAAGGGAGCAAAAGGAACCACTAATCCTTCATCCTGATTATTCCTCTTAAAAAAAAAGCTTGAGTCGTTTTTTCTTCTTCTTTCTAATCGCTTAAGACGGTTGATTTGATTTCTTTTGGTTCTAGAAATTTAATTGATTAAATATTTGTTTATCTGTTATTTATCAAACTTCTGGTCAAGGAAGACGATAAATTTGGTTATCCAATATCTATGTTTACTTGTCTTGAAGTTACTTACGTACATGTCATCGCCATTACATGTACATATAAGTTCCGTGTACGTTTTGAGAATACATTTGAATACACACACCAAACTAACACACTTAGCCTCCACGTGTTTCAATGTCAGGTTGGATTTCTTTCCCGCAAGCCAACAGGTAATTGGAAATCCCCGAAGAGATCAATGGTAGAGTTGTGTAGCGTGTGAGAGTACATGTAGGGGAAGGTCCAAGATTACCATGTGTGTGTGTGTGTGTGTGTGTGTGTGTGTGTGTGTGTGTGTGTGTGTGTGTGTGTGTGTGTGTGTGTGTGTGTGTGTGTGTGTGTGTGTGTTAGAGAACGAATAAAAGACGAACGTATTTATTCAGTGAGAAAACAGTCCAGACATTAGAGAAAGACCAAGAGGAATGAGGAAGCATTTAGAGGGTCTTGCTTGGGAAGTGTTGGCGGATGAGAAAAAAAAATTATCCAACAAAGGTTTGCGCCAAGTAACTCGAGTGACCGACCGACCGTCCGTCCCGCCAAAAAGAAAAAAAAGAAAGAACAAACACAGTTAACCAAACACCTAATAATTCAAACAAAACAAATAATGGAGCTTAGTAGAAACATTTACCTCCCGCAGCGAGAGAATTCACCACCATTAACAGATACAAGAGACGGGGACCACACGCTTGGGTACCTAATTATTACACTTTAAGTCACTTTCTTTTCGACAGGTGGACGGCAACTCGAGTCAAAACAGATGAAACAAAAGGCGAGTCTGCCCTTCACACGGCCCCTCCCAGCCCGACACGAGGCCACCTAAGGTTAGAGTTCACTTTCCTCCACTTTGTTTTCACCTCTGTCCATTTCCCAGCAAAATAAATAATAGAAAAAGACACGCCAACCCAAGGCAGTGAGGTCGCACGTGATTGGTCGAGGCTCCGGGACGATAAGTTATGATTGGTCTATATTTCCGTGAAGGGCAAGTTAGAGCCAATGAGGACAGAGGAGCGGGAGAGTGAGAAGGGCGTGTCCAGGGCGTGTGGGGGGCCTGTGAGGGGCAAACGTGGACACAGCAACACTTCAAGTACTGACCTGCCATTGTGGTTCCCATCCAGTGATGTGAAGACTCCAGCAGCTTGGCCTGAGGGGGAGAAAAAAGAGAGGCATGAGTCTACTGTACAAAAACACACACGCACACACAAATACATTAATTCTAGATATGTTTTCCTGTTGACACACACACAAATACATTAATTCTAGATATGTTTTCCTGTTAGCAATGAAAAGCACCACATATAACAACCAAAACCCACACACACATTCCTGAAAATCACCATTAATAATCACATCCCAGAGACGTACATGCATGATAAATAAACACAAACACATGATAATAACAATAATAAAAATGTATAATGATAACCCATCCTTGATTGATATTATTTATTAGCTATACTTTTCCTTACCAATCCACAGCAATGAGCCACAAAACACAACCCTTACTAGTAATAGATGCAAGTCACGCCCTGCTGGGAGGACTCGTAACTCGCTTCCCTTGAACCTTCTTAGCCAGGACACCTTCAAGGATTCACTAAGCCTGTCTTCAGTTAAATATTATATAAAAAAAAACACACACACACACACACACATACATACATACACACATACGACCAAGTGAAATTTAAATGAAGATGAGACGTTTTAACATTACTTCTCATCTTGCTTACGTCAGATCAACACTCTTCCTGCCTCTTAAGTAGTAATAAAACATCACTTACGTCACTGCAGGGAAGACGTAACACAGTGCCACTACTAACGTCGACTCGTATCTACACGAAAGCAAACTACGATAAGGTCTTTCACACTTCAGTATATACAGATGTTAAAGTTAAGCAGCTGCGACACATGATACACAGACACACACAATACACCTGACAGCTCTCTCTCTCTCTCTCTCTCTCTCTCTCTCTCTCTCTCTCTCTCTCTCTCTCTCTCTCTCTCTCTCTCTCTCTCTCTCTCTCTCTCTGTCTGGCTGTTTCTATACACAGTTATACAGAGATAAGAAAGGCGAGCACAACGAAGTGATAAAGATGACAAAGACAATACGAGTGATACAGATCTTGCTACTTTTATGTATAGTAGTGTGTAGCACGACACACACACACACACACACACACACACACACACACACACACACACACACACACATACACTATACTTTATACATACAATTATTTCTTTTAACTTATTTATTTATCCATATTTTTTACGTAAGCTCATCTACCTGATATTATTGATAAGGTGCGCTGAGTTATCATGATAAGTAAACACATCTTTCCTGCTCTCTCTCTCTCTCTCTCTCTCTCTCTCTCTCTCTCTCTCTCTCTCTCTCTCTCTCTCTCTCTCTCTCTCTCTCTCTCTCTCTCTCGCGTCACTGTTCCTGGTCCTTATACGCTGCGGGTCATGTGCCAGGAGGAGGAGGAGGAGGAGGAGGAGGAGGAGGAGGAGGAGGAGGAGGAGGAGGAGGAGGAGGAGGAGGAGGAGGAGGGGTATGCTATATTACACTTCATCAAGGTAGGCTCACTCACAACATAATTACAAGCTCAGTTCGATAACCTTCTCTCTCTCTCTCTCTCTCTCTCTCTCTCTCTCTCTCTCTCTCTCTCTCTCTCTCTCTCTCTCTCCCCTACACAGCACCCCCTCGCCCTCCCTCCGCCTTCCTTGCCTCTTCCCCTTCCTCCTCCTCCTCCTCCTCCTTCCAATATACACTGATAACCAATTACAACAATACAAAACTTTAATCATCTCGCCCCGATCACATTTAATACAGAAGGGGATAGCGATAAGGACCTAATGATTTTGTATACTTTTTTTTTCTTCACCTGATTCTCGTTCAACATCAGGATTGACAAAAGAAGGTTAAGAGGCATGTATATATATAGACGTCTACAGGTGACTTAAGCCTAATGAGTATACAGGTAAGAGTTCTATAGGTCTTATCTATGTTGTATGGGCGTCACCTGTATTAGATAAGACGAATTTTATCTTTCCATGTTGAACGAGAGGGAGGAGGAAGAGGAAGAGGAGGAGGAGGAGGAGGGAGAGGGAGAGACAGGGTGAAAGAAATCAGGAGAAGAAACGAGTGTATAGAAGGTAGATAGGATAATTAAGTGTTTAAATAAAGATTGAAGGTAAAGAGAAGACTGTGTGTGTGTGTGTGTGTGTGTGTGTAGGTAAAGGGTTAAAGGGGAAAGGAAATAAAGGGGATGACTAAAAAAATAAATAAATACTTAGACGGAGATGATGACATAAAGAAAATATTAATCATCAAGTTTGTGTATCTTTTTTTGGGTAATCTGATCACAAGGAAAAATAAAGACGAGGAAATAATTGCACCATAGAGAGAGAGAGAGAGAGAGAGAGAGAGAGAGAGAGAGAGAGAGAGAGAGAGAGAGAGAGAGAGAGAGAGAGAGAGAGAGAGAGAGAGAGAGAGAGACGAAGAGAAAAAAAAGGTTAATAAGGTATTCCATATTTTGTACGTAATCCGATTGGGAATAATAGGAGGAGGAGAAGAAGAAGAAGTAGAAGAAGAAGAAGAAGAAGAAGAAGAAGAAGAAGAAGAAGAAGAAGAAGAAGAAGAAGAGTAAAGGCTATTATTATATCCAGACCCAAAATGAACCATGAAAAGAGGAAGAAAAAACTTGTTAGAGAGAGAGAGAGAGAGAGAGAGAGAGAGAGAGAGAGAGAGAGAGAGAGAGAGAGAGAGAGAGAGACTAATACCTAACACATGATTTGGAGAGAAAAAAAAATATTCCAGACACGTAATCAAAAAAGTTCAACTAAGATAAAAGAGAGAGAGAGAAAAAAAGAGATAACGCGTTTGTTGTAATATAAAATAACACAAACACGGAGATAAGGAGATAAGAGAAGAACAGTAAGACAACGCACTTTATAACCTCTAATGAAACACACACACAAAAAAAGAAAGAAAGAAAGAAAGAAAAAAAAAAGTGAGTAAGAGAGAGAGAGAGAGAGAGCGCGAGAGATAAAATGAAGGAAAATCAAAACAAAAACAATGTATCTATATAACCGAACAATAAACACTTGAAACAATAAATAAATAAATAAATAATAATAATAATAAAAAAACACCAAATACAATAACTTATCATATTTACGAAAGCAGAAAATCGATTTCAAACTTTCATTTACGTAAGGACAAAAATACACACAAGGAGACAAGTCAATAAAAATAAGGAAGAGGAAGAGGAAGATAAAGAGGAGGAGGTAGATAGAAAAAGGGGGTTGGTGGGGGTGTTGGGGCGTACGGGATGGCTGATGGCTGATGGCTGACGGTGTGGACTGCTGACGCATTTTCAGGCTGACAATTTTATGAGCGCCCCGGGATTACCACATAGAACATTGATGCTGACATTTATACTTGCGTTGAGGGGGGGGTGAATGTTGCAGAGACGTGAGATGGCAGACAGCATTCATCATTGACCAATCTCTCTGCTCTCCGCCTCTCCCCATCAATATATCTCTCTTGGTCCTTCTTCATCATCAATACTCTCTTCTTTTCCCATCAATACTCCTACTACCCTACCCGACCCCCTCCTGATCTCTCTCTCTTGCTCTCTCTCTCTCTCTATTCCTTTTTTCTCTCGCTCTCTCGCTCTTGACTTCCAATCCTTACCTCTCTCCCTTCCCTTCCTCTCTTCCTTTCTTGTCAATAGCCTCAGTTTAATTTTTTTTTCATCCCTTCCCTTACGTCTTTCAGTGTTTATTTTCTATCTTTTAATCTCTTTCTCTCTTCGATATAAGAATGAGAAATGTTTATGTTTACCTCCCTTTCTTTTTCAGTAATATTTCCTCTTTTCCCTTTAACGTAACTTCCTCCTATCTATCTTTCCTTTCCCTTAACGAAGACCAACTTGCCTCTTACTTTAATTTCTCACTCACTCACTTACTTACTCACTCACTCACTCACACACATGACCATAATACTTCCTTTTTCTTTCCACACACATCCACACTCACAACCTCATCCTCCTCTCATCCTCTACAACAATTACAACCTACGAGTAAATGAATAAATGCATAAATAAAACCTTCATTACACACACCACGAATTCTTATCCATAGTGTAAATAGATAAGAAATGACTTTGTTAGGTATTTCTATTTCAATCAACTTCTACATTACTACTGTCACGGAGGAAGAAGAGGAGGAGGAGTAGGAGGAGGAAAGAGGATAAATAATAGTGGATGAAGGGAGGGAGGGAGGGAGGGAGGGTACGAAGAGAGAGAGAGAGAGAGAGAGAGAGAGAGAGAGAGAGAGGGAAGGAGAGAAGAGGGAAGGGGTAGGAGGACAGGTTCACCATCGCTTCTCACGTTAATTAAGTTCTGTGAGCCACACCTGCGCCTCAGACATTGCATCAGGTGTGGGTGTGGACAGGTAAGTGTGGGCGTGATGGAGGCGGTGAGGATGTGGAGAATGAGGTGGATGGTGTGAAAAAAGAGAGAGAGAGAGAGAGAGAGAGAGAGAGAGAGAGAGAGAGAGAGAGAGAGAGAGAGAGAGAGAGAGAGAGAGAGAGAGAGAGAGAGAGAGAGAGAGAGAGAGGTGCAATTTATTATGACCTTCTTCGATCATCTTGTTTATTTACTCTTTATTACGTTCCAAAATCACTTATCTTTTCTTCTTTCTTTTCTTTTCTCTTTATATTCTATTTTCTTCTTCTTCATTCTATCGCTATCCTCCTCTCCTTTATCACTTGTCTTCCCTTCTCCCACCTTCCGTTCAGACGCTTCGTATGATAAATAAACAAAAAATCTAACCTTACATTTGTTCTCTTACTGTCGTGATCATGACGAAGAAACATGAATAAGGAAGGAAGGCAACGCAGTGACTCTCTATATACTGTACATTACTCTCTCTCTCTCCTCTCCTCCTCCTCCTCTCCTCCTCCTTCTTTATCTTTGCTTGGTAGGGTATTCAAGTGTGTTAGTTCGTGTGTGTGTGTGCCGCTAGGGTGTAAGTCTGTGTGTGTTGGAGGGTAAAGCAGTGAATCTTTCTTCCGTTCGTGAGGCAAAGCGAAGATTGGCAGATTATAATAAAAATGAGGAATTACTACAAGGATACACACCGCGGCGCTAAAATACGTGTATATATATATATAAAAAAAAAGAAGAAAAAAATTAGATTACCACTATGATTATTACAGTGAGATTGGAATGAAGAAAAAAATGATTAGGAGGAAAGGATAGATTGGTGTTTTTTTTTCTTTTCTTTTTCTTCATTTGTTTTACACGATTATATTGGATCAGTATTGTTAGTATTGTGTAGTTAATTACTTAAAAAATCCAGCGATATATTATACTACAAGTTATATTTCACGATTATCTATTTAGCGTTTTTAATAAATTTCACAACATATCATTATACAACTTAACGAAAAAAAAAAAATTAATAAATAAATAAAAAAAAGTCGTAAGATAGATAACACAAGAAGAAAAAAAATGAAAACAATAGAAGACAGCTGATAAACAGGGACAGACGCTTACATACATACATACACACACACATACATACATAGCAATATTATATAAAAAGAATAAGACATGCAATAGTAGAGTAGAAGTCAAGCACTTGATAACACAGAGATAGCAAGTGATACGGAATCGGTAAATATGGTGTCGGTGAAGATCAAAGGAACCAGTTGAAGAAGTTTTAATATTATTCCAAACTACGGCTTATCTCTCCCTCTGTTCGGCCTTAACGACGGGGAGAAGGAAGAGGAAGACGAGGAGGAGGAGGAGGAGGAGGAGGAGGAGGAGGAGGAGGAGGAGGGATATCTATTGTCGATCGAATGAGATAAGAAATCCACCCATACAACCTTCCTTATTATCATTTTTATTATTATTATTATCATTATTATTATTATTATTATTATTATTATTATTACTACTACTACTACTACTACTACTACTACGGTCCTGCATCATATATTTGACTTCATTAGACCACTACCAGTACCACTACCAAAACACACACACACCCACACACACACACACACACACACACACACACACACACACACACACACACACACACACACACAGGTTAAGCCCCCAAAAGCCCACCTGCCGGTCGCTAGCCAATGAGAACGCCCGATGAACCACCAATCAGACGTCAGCATTAAAATGATTTACAGAGCGATTAATACGTAATCTACTAATTAATTATATTACCCAAATTACCTCCCAACACCTTTCCAACAGTGTAAAATATGTTGCCGGACTTTTGCGATAATTAAAAATATTGCACTGAAACGGAGGAGGAAGAGGAAGAGGAAGAGGAGGATGAGAAAAAGGAGGGAGAAGGATATGTATAATAATAATAATAATGTAAGGAAAGCGAAATAAATAATGAGAGAGAGAGAGAGAGAGAGAGAGAGAGAGAGAGAGAGAGAGAGAGAGAGAGAGAGAGAGAGAGAGAGAGAGAGAGAGAGAGAGAGAGAGAGAGAGAGAGAGAGAGAGAGAGAGAGAATGAATCTGAGTCGTTTACACATTACACATAAATTACGACTAAAGCAAATATATGTTCATGACTTGACATTAAGATTCTTGGGAATAATGGAAACGGGGAAGCATGATACACACACACACACTGAGAGAGAGAGAGAGAGAGAGAGAGAGAGAGAGAGAGAGAGAGAGAGAGAGAGAGAGAGAGAGAGAGAGAGAGAGAGAGAGAGAGAGAGAGAGCCAGGTGTATATAGTAAGCATGATATTGTACACTTCACTGATAAACATCCGAGCGACACCCAGTAATCACAAAGCCGCCTCTCCTCCACTCCCCTCACCCCCCTTTACTCCCCTCTTACACCCCTTCACCCCCCCCCAGCACCCCAGGGACACGCAGGAACCCAAGGGGAAACTGGAGGTCGCCTGGGGCTTCGGCAGGAGTGAAAAGTTAATCTTAACATTGTCAACATTACGTTCGTTCACTCAGGTAGATCTCGTCCAGCAACGAAAATTAAAAGAAATATATTATTAACTCACTCCAACGTGGTTTCTCTCATTTTTTCACCCTTTTTTTCTCTGATATTCCTCATTTTATTATTTTGTTCTTTCTTTTTCTGAACTGGAATCTTGCGTTGTGTTAACTTTACATTATATTACAAAACAGATTCCTGAAGGAGGTGACGACGGGGACGAGGCGCGCCACGTCAAGGTAATGTATCTGTGAACACGAGGCTCAGACGGGCACGAGAGGAGCAGCATCCATGATGAGCCCCAAAGGTCGCCTCTCGACACTTCATTATGAAACCTGTTGTCTCTGGTAAGGACTGAGGGATGATGCTGCTGCTCCTCCTCCTCCTCCTCCTCTTCTCTTGCTGGAGGAGGAGGGAAATATGGTAAGGTGAAGGTAAGAGTTGTGTCATTACTCTCACCTGTTCTATTTCCCTCAGGTGTCCGATTTACCTGTACAAACACTTACCCTTCCCTCTCGTCGCTCTTCACTCCCTATGAACATTCCCACTTCACATTTTTACTCTCGTTTTATTTTATTTTCTCTCTCTATTCAACCCTCTTCCTCACCCCTCCTCCTCCTTCTCCTCCACCTCTTACCCTTCCCCTCTTCTTCACACCCTCTCTTTAGTTTTCTTTCACTCTTCACGCTCTTGCTCAAACTCTCCCTAGCTTCCCCCCTCCCACCATCTTTCTCTTGCATTCTCCCTCCTCTCTGTCCCTCCATTAGCCCCTCCTTCAGCCCCTCCCTTCTCTCTGTACACCACTTGTCTTACGCCAGGATTAGTTTTAATATTTTATATGCGCGCGAGTACGTCAGATGAAGGTACAATGAATCATCAATACTTAATGAAAATCCAATCATTTATTTAGCCGGCGCAAGCGTCGTCCCAAGCCACCAACCGCTGGGCGACGGTGGAGAATTAGTCCTTCCGGCGTTCATAATTGCCAATCCCTTTACGAACAATGCCTATTCAACAGTCCAGGATAGGAAACCAGACCTGAACCCTCGCCCCCCCTATCCTCTCTCTCTCTATCCCTTTCCCTTTCCCTTTCCTTCCCTCCTCTCCCTTAACACTACCTATGCCTGTCTATCTGGGTTTCTTTTCCCTTCAAGTCTTGCTTCTCTTTCTTTTTCTCTTTGACTTTTGAATGTTTCTCTTCAGTATTTATTTATATTCCTCGACCTTCTTCTAAACAGTTTATTCTCCTCCTTCTCCTCTTCCTCTTCTTCCTCCTCCTCCTCCTCCTCTTCATCTTCCTTTACTGACGCCATTTCCTGCTGGGCTTATTAAATAATCAAATCGAACAAAATGGTGCCAGATTAACATCACTGCCTTCCATTTCAACTCATTTAAGGACCTTTTATTTATGCTTCCTGTCATCCTACCTTTTCCTACAACACTCAGACATTCCTCCAACCCTCTATCGTCTTTTCTATCTAAATTATATTCCTTCAACACTATTTTTTCTTCCTCTAACACAATTTTATCCTCCCACAACACTAGTTTTTTTATAACAATACTTTATGTTGATTTCTTTTTTTTTCTCTCCGTAAAAGACTCATAATTTTCTGAACTGCAATAATCTGAGAGGGAAATAAGGTTAAATTCTCTTGTAATATAAGTAGTAGTAGTAGTGGATATACTGTCTCTTCCGTCTAAGCCTTAAGGGGGTGAGGTAGTAAGGAAGGAAGGGAAGGAAAGAAAAAAAAAGAAAGAATGAAAGAAAGAAAAAAAAAACCTCCAGCAATCAAGGAAGTTAGTCATAATGCATTCTGGACTAATTAAGTCTCCTAATTATGTATTTATTACCGTCCGTGGAACGCAAATGACGACGTGTTTGCAACGTTAATGACAAGAAACTGCAGCGGCTGTCTTAGGGGGGCGGGGGCGAGAGAGAGAGAGAGAGAGAGAGAGAGAGAGAGAGAGAGAGAGAGAGAGAGAGAGAGAGCATCATTCAGCAGCCTCCATACCAAGGTGAAAACTAGCTGTTGTTGCTTAAAAGTGTTTATTCTACACCCAAGAATTGTTTACACTTTTTTGTCTACACCTTAAAACTAAACTAGACCCACGCGCTTACACCCCCCCCCCACACACACACACACACACACACGCGTATACACCTTCATTTTCTTGGTCCGTAGTGAGGAAAGAGACGAAGTGGCGGAGGCTTGGTTGGACTGTTATATAGTTAATTAATTGGCTGTTGTGTGGAAATTGCTCGACTCTCGCTCTCTGTTATTCGTTCACGCCGCGGAGCAAAATTAATTATTTCACACTGAGGTTTATTGGAAACAGAAGTCCTTGCACGTTTCCTGTGTTTATTGAGAGAAAGAGAAAGAGAGCAAGAGAAAGAGAAAGAGAGAGAGAGAGAGAGAGAGAGAGAGAGAGAGAGAGAGAGAGAGAGAGAGATATGAGGGGTAGGGGCTGTATGACTGCCTATGTGGGTGTGTTAGGCTTGGGATGCGATGTGTAGCACTCTCTCTCTCTCTCTCTCTCTCTCTCTCTCTCTCTCTCTCTCTCTCTCTCTCTCTCTCTCTCTCTCTCTCTCTCTCGTTCACTTCATTAAAAGTTACATCCCTTTGATATAGAAATCAATTAAAACTATTCTTGTAGTTTTCCTCAACCTGCGGCCACGTCCTCAAGGATAGTGGTGGTGGTGGTGGTGGTGGTGGTGGTGGTGGTGGTGGTGGTGGTGGTGGTGGTGGTGGTGGTGGTGGTGGTGTGGTGGTGGTGGTGGTTTGATGTTGGGGTGGAGGGACAAAATTGAGGGAATGAGGGACGGTGGAAAAAAGACATGATAAAAAATACTCAAACATCCAATATTCTTCTCGGTCAAAAATGTAAAAGAAACGAGAAAAAAAACTCTTCGGTAAGATTCTTTGTGTTTCGACAACCAGAAGGCAATGCAAGTGTCAATACCAAGAGACAGAGTTACTTAACCGAGAAAGGACGAGAAGAAAAGAAAAAAAAAAAGTTGTGTAAGTTGTAAAGATTTAATGGAGAAATCATGTGTCTACTGTGTGTGTGTGTGTGTGGTGTGTGTGTGTGTGTGTGTGTGTGTAAACAATACTCTCTGTACAAAAACAAATACAAACATAAATAAAAACAGGAACGTATATATAAAAATAATAATAATAATAATAAAAAAAACATTGACATGACTACATAAAACACGGACAGAGTAATATTTCCAAGTCTTTTTAATTTCCTTCGGTGACATTTCATTCTTCTTGGAGGAGGAGGAGGAGGAGGAGGAGGAGGAGGAGGAGGAGGAGGAGGAGGAGGAGGAGGAGGAGTGAGTGGACGAGACAGTGGTGGTGGTGGTGGTGGTGGTGGTAACTTACAAGATAAATATGGATATACCGCTTTGTTGACAAGGACTCGTCTCTTTATGAATACGTTGAGAAAATAAGATTGTATACAGAAAAAAAAAACAAAAAAAACAAACCAAGAGTAAAGAAAAAGTCCAGAAACTTTCCACAACTATATATGTAAAAGATACGTTGATACTTGACCATTTGGAAGAAGAAGAAGAAAAAAAATGTAGATATATAAAGAAAAGTCAACTAAATACCAAGGGACACAATCTTATATAGTGTTAAATGACGTCATGTTAAGAGTGATTTAGAAATACAAATTAAACTCAACGTGTATTTCAATAAATCAAAAACTATTACACTGCAACACAAAGTCTCGTCAGCGTTGCCTTCAGGAGTAAAGCAAGTACAAGAGGAGGAGGAGGAGGAGGAGGAGGAGGAGGAGGAGGAGGAGGAGGAGGAGGAGGTGTGATCGAGGAAGCCGAGGAAGGCGACAAACTCTCAACAAGACTTGCCACAGCGCCTCACAGCCTCCCAAACACAGCATGAGAGAGAGAGAGAGAGAGAGAGAGAGAGAGAGAGAGAGAGAGAGAGAGAGAGAGAGAGAGAGAGAGAGAGAGAGAATGTCACCACCACTGCTCACCATCACCCATCGTATAGGTGCACCGGGAAACGTGTGAGATAATTACTTGTTTCCACTCGATCGGAGGACGGGAGTCATGTAATATTTCTAGCGGCAAGTGTTTGAGAGCAAATGAATGGCTGGCACTACTGGGGCGTTCGAAGTGCCAGAATAATGGACTCAAACTAATAGGCAAATACAAGAATAGCTACTGAGTGCCATTGACATTGATGGCTCCATCCGCCCCGCTCACTGACACACGGCCCGCTTATTGCAGGTGAGCCAGGTGAGGAGAGGTTAAATGAAGCTTACAGGTGTTAAGTGGGAGCCTCAGCCAGACGGGGAC
>JAPQNM010000017.1:4884343-4891843 GCA_029783475.1 Metacarcinus magister | reverse complement strand
GGTGTGTGTGTGTGTGTGTGTGTGTGTGTGTGTGTGTGTGTGTGTGTGTGTGTGTGTGTGTGTGTGTGTGCAAGGATATTATTGGTAAAAATCTCATGAGTGCAGGAGAGCAAGGTAGGGTGTGTTGAGTGCATTTGAACGTGCGTGCATGAGTTATGGGTGTAGTGTGGATGGTGGATGAGTGTGAGTGTGAGTGTGTGTGAGTGTGTGTGTGTGTGTGTGTGTGGATGGGTGTAATTCAAGTAATATAAGTAGTTTAAGTAACAGTAAGGTATAACTTTAAAAAATATTGAAGAAAGTATAGTTGGCTGAGAGTGAAAATGTGGATGTGATGTGGATGGAGGTAATTGGTATGCATGTTTTGTGGGTGGAGGCGTGAGGTTGGAGTGTGGGTGGAGGGAATAGGCGAGTAGTGGATTTCTAGTGTAGGTGGAGGTGGTGGACGTGGTGTGAGGGTGGAGGCACATATTGATCCAGTGGGTGGCACGCCTCACCCTGATACACATGCTTTGTCAATGTCAGTCTCCACATGGTGTTCGTAAACCCTGCTTACCTCCTCTTCCTCTTTCTCCTCTTTCTTTTCTTTATCATATTTCCTCTACGTACTCCTCCACTTTTATCTTACACATTCCACTTTTTCAATAACATGTATGGCTTTATATTTTTTCTTTTTCCCTTTTCTCTCTTCTTCCATTTCTCTTTTCTCTTCTTTCTTCCTCTTCCACGATAGTTTCATGCGTCTTGTATGCATACCTGAGCTTACCTGCTTGAGTTGCTGCGGGCTCTTACCAAACCACTGCTTCATCTGCTTCTTGTATGTTGACCTTCGCTGCTCTGGCTCTTTGTATATACTATCTCTCTCTCTCTCTCTCTCTCTCTCTCTCTCTCTCTCTCTCTCTCTCTCTCTCTCTCAAACAAGCACTTACTGAGGTAATTATCCTTCCCAAACGCGTCTTGAAGGAACGCACCAAAAGTTTCTCTTCTCTCGTTGGCCGGACGCAGAGCCGCTTAATTCCAGGCTTCATCCCTGCCAGTGGATCCTTACGTGCTGGTCGAGGCTTGGACGAGGGCAATTAAGAGAGAAAGAGAAAGAAAGAGAGCGAGCGAGAAGAAAAATAAAAGAGAAAGAGAGAGATGGAGATGTGAATGTTAAGAAAAGTACACGAGCCAATCACTCCTGAACTTTATATTCTCTGCGGCTGATTTTGAATATTTCATAAAGTTCTTCTGTAATGTTTGTTCTTCTGCGAATAGAAAATGTCATTCGTATCGTATTATTATTATTATTTCTTTGTTTTTTGCTATTCAATTATTATTCCATTATTCTCTCTCTCACGCTCTTTTTTTTTTTTTCTTCTCTTTCTCTCTTTCTCACTCACTATGTAACAGGATAATAAAACTAGTAGCTTTCTATCACTAAATTATCTTTGTTATGTTATGTGGCATCCGTACAGAAGCGTAAGGGTTGGAGGGATGGAGGGGAGGGCACAGGGAAGGGGTGGGAGGGAGGGACCAGATTTACCCTGACCTTGCTTGATCTGTGACCTTTCATATCGAGCAAGGAAGGAGGGTTTTTATTATTTTTTGGTAAGCATGGGGCTAGTGACCACCCTAACGGCGAGATGGAATAGTACACGAAAGAGAGAGATAGAAGAGAAGAGAATAGAGAAGAGAAGAGAGAAGAGAGAGACTATACGAGTGAGGTGAAGGGAATAAATTGTAGAGAGAGAAATTGTTGACTGCCCGAAATGTTGTTAAGATTTCAACGTAAAGACTAAAGCTAAAACGTATTTTGAAGTCAAGTTATGAACGGAAACTCCACTGCAACGCTGAAATGGAAGGGATGGAGACTCAAAAAGAATTATATTGCACAGATTTTAGGTAGAAAAGTGAATGGATAGTGTGTGTGGGGGGGAAGGGGGAGGTGGTGTATGTGTGTGTGTGTGTGTGTGTGTGTGTGTGTGTGTGTGTGAGTGGACATGTGGCTCTTAGAATATAGGTCAGTGGGAAAACGCAGCTTGTGACATATAACTAGATCAAAAATTAATGAGAGATGACTACAATGGAAGACACAGATAATCGATGAAAGAACAGAGGCAGGCAGGCAGGCAGTGGTAAGGTAAGACATGGGTGTTAGTGGTACAGATATAAGCGGAAAGATGAGAAGGAGCAGGTGTATAGCAGATAAAAGATCAGCACCATTTTGTTGTATTATATAGATTAGTGACAAAGAAGTATTATGATCACGAAGGATTAAAATAAAACTAATAGAAAAACATATCAAACAAATCAAACAAAAATAGTTTGAGTTTGAAGGGAAAAGAAAGAAAAAATTTTGACCTAAAATAGAACGGAGGAAAGATATCCTGCGTGTCCCTCTAGGATTAAGGGAAACCGGGTAGTATGTGTTTATATCATTGGTGATGGTGGAGGAAAAGGTGCAGAGGACAGTAAGGGGAAGGAAGTGAAGAGGAGATACGACGAGAGAAAGATATAGAAAAGGAGGGAGTTTGAATAGAGAACTAAAGGAAAATCGAATGTATGAAAGGCATAAAGGGAACACGTAAGAAAATTCAAATATGAAGATGAACCACTGACTTTAATATTTCACTGCTACTGAAAATGAAGGGAAGAAAGACAAAAATGAGAGAGCTAAAGAAAGAGAGAGAGAAAAAAATAGAGAAAGAGAGACAGAAAAATGAGTAGAGAAGCGAAATGGAAACTGGAAAAAAGAGAAAGCGAGATAAAAATTACTTAAAATACATTACAAAATCCAGGCAGGTGTTACTACTAGTCTGGCTGGAACGAAAAGAGAAGGACGGAGAAAAACGAAGATGAAAGAACAGCTTTGAGAGAGAATTAGACTAGACATGGCGGGGGTGGAGATGGGAGGGGAGGGGGAGGGGGAAAAGGGGACAACGAGAGGGACAAGGGAAAGGGTGCGTTACAAGACACTCTATGCGCTTCTTCACAACTCGAAGGGAGGACAAAGGGAAGGGAAAGGGGAAGGGGCATGTATCCTGGGATGTGGAATCTGGACGGGAAACTTCCTCATTATGTTGACATCTGTGGGGGGAAAAGAAAAAAAAATAATGAGGTGTGATCACAACTCCCTTCCAACATGATAAGAATTAGACTGGATCCCCGAACCCCGAAAAAAAAAAAAAATAATAATATACACATTGAATTGACAGCCAAAAAAACAGGAGACAAAAAAGACTGGGATATAATAAATACAAAAAATACATATTGAAATGACAGGAAAAATGACAGACCTCCAACTTTCTACCTATGTTTTTCTTTCCTTTCGCCTCCTCCTCCTCCTCCTCCTCCTCCTCCTCCTCCTCCTCCTCCTCCTCCTCCTCCTCCTCCTCCTCCTCAAGAATACAAGCCCAAATTCGGAAGGGAAATTGGCTAAGTAACCACCACGTAGCCACACACTTCAAAGGATGTGGCGTTGTGATGTGGTTCTGGGGTGTGGCTCGGCTGGGTATGGGGCAGTCTAACCATGACAAGAATACACTTCAAATATAACTGTTTCAGCTTAGTATAAATAGAACTAACTTTAAGTGTGGCTTCGATATAACCTACGTGGGTTTAGTTTATGTTTTCTAAGGTTAATTTTGGCGTAGTGTAATGTGATGCAGTGTGATGTGGGGGGGAGGGTGGTGGAGGGTTATAGGTGTGGCTGAGGTGTGGCTTACCCTGGGTGTGGCTGGCGTGACGCAGGCAGTGGAGAGGCGGTGCTGGAAGACCAACTCGTCACCTGCCAGTCAGATCAACAGCTGTGGGGTGAGAGAGGGGTAGAAAGGTGGAGGGGGTGGAGGAGTAGAAGGTGGAGGGGGTGGAGGTGGAGAAGGTGGAGGGAGAGGCAGGGAGGAGGCGGAGCGTGAAATACAATATTGCTGTGAATTGTAAGTACGTACATTATGTGTGTGTGTGTGTGTGTGTGTGTGTGTGTGTGTGCACCCACTCACATTACTCTTTCATTCACCTTTGTTCACCTGCCTACCTTCCCCTTTCCCCCCTTATCCTCCCTTTGAATAGAGACGTAACCTAAAATATTAGTTATTTATAAGAGACCATTGAACAGCGAGGTGAAATATTATAATGGCAGACGCGGAGTACCTTATGCATACAGTACACACACACACACACGCACACGCACACGCACACACACACACCCCTTCATTTACGTAAAGCTGCATGGACACTTTTTTTACAATCAATTACTCGCAAGTGAATAATGAATAATAGCTTTACAGTATGCAACAGGATTTTCACCCCACTACTCTAAACGAGATAAATTGAATGAGAAAAATTTGCAAACTACATGGATATTAAGTATTAGGTCATGTCAGATGGATTGGGTGTATTTCTTATTAGGATGAAGTGTGAAAATTCTTACCTTGATATAGACTAGTTGTATTTACAGACGAGCAACCCTGAGAGGAAGAGAAAATAAAAAACAGAATTAGTGTACATTTATCACAAAAATATAGAAGATAGGAAGAAATTATTTTATCTCCTTAATTCATTACCTTATTTCATTTGTTCTCCTATTTTTGTTTATAATTTTCCTCCATCCCTTCCTCTATATATTTCCTGTACCATTTCCATTATTGCTTTATTTTCTTTCTTGCCTCAACTTCTCCCTGTTTGATTATCTTAGCTGTTGTTTATTTTTCATTTCCTTTGACAAAATATGAGAGCACGAGGATATCAAATATGAGAGAGAGAGAGAGAGAGAGAGAGAGAGAGAGAGAGAGAGAGAGAGAGAGAGAGAGAGAGAGAGAGAGAGAGAGAGAGAGAGAGAGAGAGAGAGAGAGAGAGAGAGAGAGAGAGAGAGAGAGCGAGAGAGAGAGAGAGAGAGAGAGAGAGAGAGAGAGAGAGAGAGAGAGAAGAGAGAGAGAGAGAGAGAGAGAGAGAGAGAGAGAGAGAGAGAGAGAGAGAGAGGAGGAGAGAGAGAGAGAGAGAGAGAGAGAGAGAGAGAGAGAGAGAGAGAGAGAGAGAGAGAGAGAGAGAGAGAGAGAGAGAGAGAGAAGAGAGAGAGAGAGAGAGAGAGAGAGAGAGAGAGAGAGAGAGAGAGAGAGAGAGAGAGAGAGGAGAGAGAGAGAGAGAGAGAGAGAAGAGAGAGAGAGAGAGAGAGAGAGAGAGAGAGGAGAGAGAGAGAGAGAGAGAGAGAGAGGAGAGAGAGAGAGAGAGAGAGAGAGAGAGAGGAGAGAGAGAGAGAGAGAGAGAGAGAGAGAGAGAGAGAGAGAGAGAGAGAGAGAGAGAGAGAGAGAGAAGAGAGAGAGAGAGAGAGAGAGAGAGAGAGAGAGAGAGAGAGAGAGAGAGAGAGGAGAGAGAGAGAGAGAGAGAGAGAGAGAAGAGAGAGAGAGAGAGAGAGAGAGAGAGAGAGAGAGAGAGAGAGAGAGAGAGAGAGAGAGAGAGGAGAGAGAGAGAGAGAGAGAGAGAGAGAGAGAGAGAGAGGAGAGAGAGAGAGAGAGAGAGAGAGAGGAGAGAGAGAGAGAGAGAGAGAGAGAGAGAGAGAGAGAGATCTTTGTTTTCAAATGCTTTCCGAGTAACAAGACTTTTTATCTAATAGAAACTTGTCGAATCAGGTTACAATTCTATAAAACTGTAAGCAACTAAGACTTTGAACACACACACACACACACACACACACACACACACACACACACACACACACACACACACACACACACACGAAATAATTTGACCATGTGTACACTGCTAATGCATGACACTTGAGGGAGGATTAATTTTACATAACCCAGTATTTCCCTCTCTTGTTTACCTCCCATCTTCTCTTTCTTCTCCCTTCCTCATCTTCCTTTACCTTTCCCTTCCTACACGAAAGCACTCCCACCTTCCTCTCACAATAATTAAGGGTTCAAGGGTCAGCAGCAATATATTTTTTTTTCCCTCTTTCATCTTTCTTCATCATCCCTTTGCCTTTCTCGCTTCCTCCTCTTCCTTTAATGATGTTCCTCTCTCGTCTGTGTGTCCCCTTGTCCACTTTTTTTTCTTTCTTCTTGTTTTCGTCCTTATTTGCGAGTCTCGTCCATTTATTTATCGTCTTTTAAACTTAACTTCCTCTTTAATCTAAAATGCCTTGGTACTGGATTCCTCATTGGTTGTCTTTCAAAAGTTCGGTGCCTTTTGATTGGTTAGCTTCCCCGCCCCGAGAGGAATACATTAGTAGATTGGAAGGTGATTGGTGATGTGGTAAGGCACGGGAATGTGATTGGCAGGGATACAATAGGTTATAAGCTGATTTAGAATGTTATAAAGAGGACCGTAAGAGGATTATGGAACAGCTTTACTCGAATTATGAATTTGGCAAAGTAATGACGACAGCATTTTGTTTTATATGTAACTCATGTGATTGAAATGGATTTTACGTCATGTGTGTGTGTGTATATATGTTTCAATTCTATGAGATATTGTATTACCTGTACGTGTATGATATAAAGTTGCTATCAAAACAACACACACACACACACACACACACACACACACACACACACACACACACACACACACACACACACACACACACACACACACACACACACACACACACACACCTATAAATAGTGCATTAATTTAGATAACAAGCACCACCGTACCTAACCTTCCCCTTACTGTACTCACACCTGATTTGTGTTCTCAATACAGGTAAGGGAGAGTTAATTAAAGGTGAGTCTTGGTTGGGAGTGATCCTTGCTCACCTGACTATTAGTGCGTGAATAGACAGGTGGACATCTTTGAACACGCAAGGAACCGTTCATTTCAGGTAGAGGAATCCCTGCTTTACCTGTGTGTATTAATCCTTACCTGCTTTCTCCTACCGAGTATTCCAATTCGGTAGTTAACGAGGCCCTCTTGAGAGCTGGTTTGAATTATATGTATTTGATTATTCATTGTATTATAAGTTATCGGGAAATTTTCAACCAATCAGAGTGCTGGTCGAGGAGGTGACGTCACAGCCTCCCACTAACCAATGACCGAGATGTATTGAGATTTCTGGAAGCATATGATTTATTTCGTGGTTGGTTTACATCTTTTAGCGCCACACTTATGCCTCCCACGCCCCCCCCCCCCCCTCCCTCCCCCTCCTGCCCTCCCCCCTCGTGGAGGCAACAACTTGATATGCTTGAAAAATATATGAGGGAAGAAAAAAAGGCGATGATATTAATAAGAAATGTATCGTGAATATTTAGTTTCTTCCACGAGAACTCATTTTTATATTCAAATTAAACTGTTGTGGTTGATATTACGTTTCTCTTCCTTCTCCCTACCTATCTCCCTTTTCTTTTTCTCTCGCTCTCTCTCTCGTTCTCTCTAAAAAGTAAGAAACAAACCTTACATTGAACATTAAAATCCATCACCACCACCACCACCACCACCACACCACCACCACCACCACCACCACCGCCACACACTTCCACTACAGCCAAATCCAGCCACGAGCAGACCGATCGAGGCAGCACG
>JAPQNM010000017.1:4871843-4876843 GCA_029783475.1 Metacarcinus magister | reverse complement strand
TCTCTCTCTCTCTCTCTCTCTCTCTCTCTCTCTCTCTCTCTCTCTCTCTCTCTCTCTCTCTCTCCTCTCTCTCTCTCCTCTCTCTCTCTCTCTCTCTCTCTCTCTCTCACAGCATCCCTTTGCAGCGACTGTAATTCATTTGCATAAAAGTGGCGTTTATGTCCTTCATCCCCCCACCGTATGCCAGCAGGGACGGCGCACGCGCACACGCACACCACGTTTGCCCACATACTCACCATGTTCACAGACGACAGACAGACACACACAGACTGACAAGCAGGCAGACAGGAGCGCAAACACACACACCCACCCACACACACACACACACACACACACACACACACACACACACACACACACACACACGTTGAATTTCTATACGTTATACTTGATACATTGTCGTTTTTTGAAGGATATATTATTATCAACCATTATTATTATGCTTATCATCATCATCACCACCACCACCACCACCACCACCACCACCACCACCACCACCACCACCACCACCACCACCACCACCACCACCACCACCACCACCACCACCTTAAGGCATGCAGGCGGAGGGTAACTTTAAGGCCCCGCGAGGCTCTCCTTCGGCGCCTCCGTCAGGTGGTACAGGTGTGGCTGGCTGGTGTGCTTTTGAAGGGCGTGTCTTGATCCTTACTGACAATTGTGGTTATCATTATTTTGTATCATCATCTGTATGGCTTCCCTTCAGAACGTAATTGTCTGCTGCTAAATCATCTTCCTTTAATGTGTGTAAAATTGCTTTGTTTTGTTCTCAATTTTTTCTCTTATTCCAGTTTTGCTTCGAAATTATTGTTTCCTTCTTCGTATTTTTTCTTTTTCTCACATTTGCGTTGTTCACCTTCATACGTATATTTTGGTTATCTCCCCTAGTGCCTCAGCGGTGCAGTAGTTAGCACGTCTGACTACGAATCCGCTGGCCGGACTTCAATCCCGGACGAAGGCAGGCGGCGCACAGCTCACCCAGCTCCCAAACAGGTTGGTAGATAAATGGGTACCTAGGATAACTTGGGGAAGGTAAACTGTGGAAAGTCAGATGTCACAGTGGCCCTGTGTCCCTGCGTAAGGGATTAATTTCCACCACAGGCTCAAAGGCTATGTGACGGGAGATGAACGCCCGCATCTACACGCAGCTATAGCGTGTACCCCCACTTTATTTTCTTATATCCCCTTATTCACCCATAAACAACTACATTATCCATAACTCGTATATCAACCCCATAACCCCATCACAACCCCATTTCCTGCCCTCCAACCCACCTCCTTCCCCTCCACATGCATCCCAGCCCATGCATGTACACTTTGTAAAATAAGTATATGCACTTTTTGTGGCGTAAAACAATATGACACAGCGGACCAAAAATGAGGACAAATGACCTCGATATAATGGAATGCAAGTGGGTTTGAAAATGCAATGCAGCACAATACAGTAGCGTGTGTGGCATCTCATTATGTTGTGAGGTATTTAGAAAGAATTACTTGGCACTCAAATTGATAGATAGAAATTCCAGCAGTCTTTGTGATGATTTTGAAGGCCGTCGTTTCCAGGGTTTCAATTATTATTTATTTTTCTGGCTTTCCTAAGTGCACTCATTACATCCATCTGCAGTCAATCATATACTTGTACATACTAAAAACACGCACACCTCCGCTTACAAACACACACACACACACACACACACACACACACACACACAGTACTTACAAAGGAATAAGGAGGTATGTTGGTACGAATCGCCCGGGTGTTGAGGGGTTGGAGTGGTCTGAAGTTTCCTGTGATGGGGAGTGTCTGGCCGTGGTTGCCTCGCCTCAAGGACTGCAGGTGCCACAGCTGTAATAACACACCTGTAATTACTCACTCACCCTGTACATGTTTATTCCGTTTCAATCACTTCTATTTTATTGACGTCATGTCTATATTATTACATTCATACTTGTCTTATCACCTTTCATGTTTCCTCCACACCTGTGTCTCAGCCATATACACCTGTTAATCATACTCCACATATTACTATTTTCTTTACAGCCACAGCTAAAGTTTCATCACAGGAATTAATATATTTTAACCTTGTATCACTTTCTTGCATTGCGTTCCATCCATTAGCAGGTTTTTGTTGCATTCCACCTTTAGCATCTCATCACACACCTGGTTTTCCCTCGCCACACACCTGTCATCCTATTCATTAAACACCTGGCCATGTTTTAAGCTTGTGGTGGGGGTGGTGGTGGTGGTGGTGGTGGTGGTGGTGGTGGTGGTGCCTTGCCCTCAGAGTACTTTCCTTCACCTCAGACACGCGGTTTATTTCCCTACTGGTAAATAATTTAACCAATTCTCAAATGTAGTGTAATTTCCCTCCTGTCAGACTCCCAAGGCACTCCACCCGTGTTAGACAAAGGATAAGTACGAGAGATCACTCCTCACACAACATTCTTCCAGGTTTTTTTTTCTTTTTTTTTTCCGTGACACTTCTTTTTTTTTTTTTTTTTTTCCTTAACGCACAGAAGTTTCCTCTCATCTTAAGATTTTGGTCGACACAGGACTCGCTTCCATTATTTTCTCGCGCCAAGGGAAATCACGTTGCCGACTCTGTATCCCGAAGCTGGAAAGTATATTTACCCTTTCTGAATGGAGCTCAAGGTGTATAGTGTTTTCGGATTTTTGGAGCCGGGCTGAGAATAGGCCGAATGCATTTCTTCCCTTTCCTGCTGCTCACCTTCATCCCCCGTGACCTTGTTCCTCATTCACCTCGTACTACCTGGCGGGGACCTCACCTAACTTCACTCTCCCAACTTCAAGCACGCAATTTCACACTCACCCGACTCAGCACTTCCAACTCCTAATACCAGCTGGGCCTCACGCCTTCCAAACTCACACTCACTTTACCTCTCCCCTCCATCCCTCACCTGTTCCCGTGCTCACCTGATCTGCTGTGATGTACCCGGGCTTGTTAAGGACGACCCAGGTGACAGTCTCCTCGCAGGGCGGCTCCGTGAGTGATCCTTCGTAGGTGAGGTACAGCGGGGAGGTGAACAACTCTCGTATCGGCACGAATGGAATGACAGTGGATTTTCCTGCAAAGCGAGACGAGGACTATGAATGGGAGATAATTAAGCGGAACGGTGGAAGTGGAAGGTCCGACGTTTTGTTGTTGTTGGGAATTGGACTTAATTAGGGCGTGATGTTTTGATGTGAAATATTGGCTGTGGAGTAAATACGCGCGTGTGTGTGTGTGTGTGTGTGTGTGTGTGTGTGTGTGTGTGTGTGTGTGTGTGTGTGGGTGGGTGTGTGGGTGCGTTCGTTTACTATGCAAGGTCTGGTGGAACGTGGACACAGGACATGGTTTGGGAATGTGGCTCCATCTTGCCCGGAATACAAAACAATAGTAGTAGTGGGGATTTTTGTTTCTGATAAAATATTAAAGTGAAAATGAGATTTTGTGAATCTGGGAATACAAAAGTTGTGGCAAATGGTGCCTTGCTTCCACGAGGTTATGAAGCACAGGGATGCAACTTTGAAGCTTCGGGAGTACGAGGGCGTCCCAGGAGACCATGTCGTCCCTTAGGGCATGAAGCAGAAAATAGGAAAAGATTTAGAAACCAACCTCACTGTCAAGAAAAGAATAGAAAATACGACTAGGTATACAAGGGCAAATTAATTAAATTCACATAGGATTCGCCTCTTTTTTTTCTCTCTCTCTTTTTTTTCCGTTGCATTTTAGGATTTATATTTAAAGAAAATTGAGTAAAAGGATGATTGGCCTGAGGATGCGAGCCGCGGACATGACCCACACGGATTTTTTTTTTTTCTTCTTTCTTTCTTTCCTTCTCTCATATTCGTAAAGGGTGACCGGTGAGACGCGAGGTGAAGGTGAGGTTGAGTTATTCTTTCTGTCACTTCCTTCACGCTGCAAGTCCAACACATTAATAGACAAAATCATGAAGAGGCGAACACGTGAAGATAAGAAAAGAAAACCGGAGAGAATAATTACAAGCGACAAATGAGAGAAAAGAAAGTTAAGAGTTTGCATAATTTGCCACTTAGCGAATTATTAAAAGGGAATGAAGAAAAAACAGATGAAGAAGTGCTTGCGTTTGGCTGTCTTTAAAGAGGTGGAATAGTGCTTGAAAACCTACGTTGTGTTTGCGTGTGTTTGCGTGTGATGCCAAAATGTTATCCAGTGCTGTCGAAGTCCTTGCAACACTGACATCACCCTGCAACACTGACAACACCCTGCAACCCTGACATCACCCTGCAACACTGACATCACCCTGCAACACTGACATCACCCTGCAACCCTGACAACACCCTGCAACACTGACATCACCCTGCAACACTGACATCACCCTGCAACACTGACATCACCCTGCAACACTGACATCACCCTGCAACACTAACATCACCCTGCAACACTGACATCACCCTGAATTTCCAAGTTCGCTCACTCTTGTCTAACTCTGACGAAACACCAAGTCAGGAAGCCACAACATGGCTGGAAGGTAAATGCGCCATTGTCTTTAAGGAAACGACTACGAGAGGAAGGAAGGAGGAGGAGGAAGAAGAAGAAGAGAAAGAAAGAGGAAGAAGCAAAGGAAGAAAAGTAAGAAGAGAGGAGGAAGGGAAAAGGAAGGAAAATGAGGAGAGGAGAAGAACATCAGAAGAAGAAGGAAGAAAACGAGGAAAATAGAAAAGAATGAGAGAAAAGAGGCGTGCATAGTTTGGGGTTAAAAAAGAGAGAGAGAGAGAGAGAGAGAGAGAGAGAGAGAGAGAGAGAGAGAGAGAGAGAGAGAGAGAGAGAGAGAGAGAGAGAGAGAGAGAGAGAGAGAGAGAGAGAGAGAGAGAGAGGAGAGAGAGAGAGAGAGAGAGAGAGAGAGAGAGAGAGGAGAGAGAGAGAGAGAGAGAGAGAGAGAGAGAGAGAGAGAGAGAGAGAGAGAGAGAGAGAGAGAGAGAGAGAGGAGAGAGAGAGGAGAGA
>JAPQNM010000017.1:4864343-4866843 GCA_029783475.1 Metacarcinus magister | reverse complement strand
TCCTGCAGCTGCGGTTTGAATGCCATTTTTACTGATTTGTCAAGTAGAGCATTCTACCTAAATATTTGCTAAAAAACAATTGAATTTTTCCCGGGATACTGTGTGAGAGAGAGAGAGAGAGAGAGAGAGAGAGAGAGAGAGAGAGAGAGAGAGAGAGAGAGAGAGAGAGAGAGAGCGAGAGAGCGAGAGAGCGAGAGATAATGCGGATGGTTGACATAATCTAAGGTAATTAAGGTCAGGTGATCTTAGATTACGATAAGCAGGTGTATTATGCTGTCCAGGTGTGTTTTAGGACATGTGCGTGTTTTCTGACAGATGAGAGAGAGAGAGAGAGAGAGAGAGAGAGAGAGAGAGAGAGAGAGAGAGAGAGAGAGAGAGAGAGAGAGAGAGAGAGAGAGAGAGAGAGAGAAAAACAGACAGAGAATATAAATACATTAATTCCCTGTATTCCTCAAAAAGATAACAGTTGGTGCTTAACAAACTATACAAAGAGAAGGAATGAATAGGTAAGATAGAAATGCGAAGAGAAACCAAGCAGCTTGATAAAGGGAATTACGAGAAGAAAGAAAAACGAGACCAGAAATAGAACGAAAAACCTAGAATATGCTCGTAACCTGTACAGAACATGACCGCTTCTCCTTTGCTACCTGTCCTCACACACGGGAGAAAGAGTTAATTAGAGCAGGTGCCAACAGTGTACACGCCCAAGGGGGAGATAAAGAAGGGAATAAACACAGAAGGATAATCCACCTGGAAATTCAGTGTCATTTTCAAACTCACATCAAATCCCCATCATTCTATTTTAACTTGAAATCTATTGGTGACTGTCTTTTGTTTCCTTGATAGTGAGGTAGAAAGGTGAAGCAGTGATCATGACGACTTGGTATAGAGGCAGGAAGGTGATATAGTGGTCAGGAGGGTTTGGTAGTATGGGAGGAAGGTGAGGTGAGGTGGTGGTCAGGAGGGCTTGTGAGTGAGGTTAAGGGCGATCAGGTCATCAGGAAGTGAGACAGGAGAGTAATAGTGAGGCACTTAGTGAGAAGGAAGCCAAGGGAAAGGAGGCGTGAGAGGTGGGACGCGTAGTCTGTTTTATACACCAACACGTCACGAAACACCCACAACCTTAACCCTGGCTGGCCATTGGATGCGTCTGTCTAGCCTGTCAGCCAATAGTTGTTCGTGTGTGGTTGTGGTGGCAATGATAATCACGTTTTGGTGGGTTTTCTATATCAAGACAAAGTTGAAGTCACTGTGTTACATTTTGATGAATGTTAGGTTTACGTTGCTGGCTAATGGTACTTAAGGCTTTGCAAGGTTAGTGATACTCAGACCACTCGGCAGCTCACTCACGTCCTTCCAAGACAGTTCAGGAAATGAGTGGCGGTGGGATGCATTGAGGTGAGGTGCCTCTGGTGGCCTGGTCGATCCGGAGACTGTGTGTGCCCGAGGCTAAAAAGTGTGTAATACATAATAAGTTTAAAGACGAAGGAAACAGAGGTGAGCACAGAGGCATTGCACCACCTTGCGTGCGTTTCTCTATACTTTAACTCTTGCTCATAAGGTTATGAAGTTTAGACCACGTTACGAAAGTTACGTCACGAAATCTGTTGTTTCACTATGATGCTCAAGTCTTCAGAAACAAAGATATTACGAAAATAGGGCTGGGAAGGAAAGTTTCCCCGTTGTAACAGTGTCAAATTTATTCATTTCTGAAATATATTAAACAAATGTTGCAAAACAAACTATGCTCGTACAACAGGGCTGCAAATTGGAGTTTGGTATAATATCCAAACAAGAGAGATGATTGCTTTGTTAAATAAACGTGATACACTCCTGGTGACTTGTTGGTTAATGGGCTGGATTTCCTGAGTCATCCATCACTTCAGTACGAGACAAGTGGTGACATCTAGTGTAATTTCCATTTCAACAAAGGAGAGGGCTGTGTGAGGCAGATACAATGTAAGAGAAGGAAAGGAAGATTTGCTAAAAAGCTTTGAGTGATAAAACTTGACAAGGGGGATAAACAGGATGCAAAGCGCTTATTTTGGTTGAAGAGAAGGAGGAGAAGGAGGAGGAGGAAGAGGAGGAGGAGGATATGGAGAGAAGAAGGAGAAGGAGAACGAAAATAAATGGAGGAGAACAAAACTTGTAAAATGAAAAGGAAGAGGAGGAGAAGGATTTGTAGGAGGGGAAAAAAGGAGCGGTATGAGAAAGCTAACAGCTGGTCTGAGATAAAGGAGAGAGAGCAGTGAGGACGAGGACGAGGCCACACAGGGAAGCAATACCAAAACCTTGCCTTGTGTCCTCCCTTGCAATTCGACGAAACATCTTGTCGGTCGGGGGCGGAAAAATCGGATAAAAAATGGAAACGTATGTAAGAGGATACCACAAAGAAAACACGACGTTCTTTTATAAATAATAGTAGATAGAAAACCGTATGTATTTTTGTGGAAGACTTATATAATTTTGTTTAAGAAGTAACATATGAGAAGATCTAAGG
>JAPQNM010000017.1:4841843-4859343 GCA_029783475.1 Metacarcinus magister | reverse complement strand
CTCCCTCTTCCTTGCCCTCTTTCTCCTTTTATATCCTTCCTTCCTCCTTCCTTCCTTCCTTCCTTCCTTCCTTCCTTCCCTCCTTGCTACTCGTTCCTCCAGCTACCTTCATCTATACATTTTCTGTTTAAATTTAGTCAGTGGTTAGCAGGCAATTGTTTGCTTGTAACTTCTAGACCTCAATAAGGTTTCAGTAACTTTATCTGGTCTCTCTTTTCAGTCCCTTTTTTTTCTCTCTTATTCTCTCTCTCTCTTTTGCTCTATCAGTCAGTCTGTTTGTTTGTTTTTTTCTGATTTTTCATTGAAGTTAACTGAAAAGGTCAACGGTATTCAGTAGGGTTTTTTTTTCTTTCTCTCTCTCTCTCTCTCTCTCACTCTCACTCTCATTCTCTCCCCCTCAATTTCTGGTTCTGGCTTTTCCTTGTAAAGTCACGATGGAAAAGGTCAGACTAACATAACCTTGAAAGGTTTGGATTGTGCCCCATATGTTTCCGTTTCGTATATTGTATTTCATTTGTTTTTGCTTTAAGTCACTTCTACTTTATCTTTCATACACTCGCCTGTTTTTTATTAGAGAAAATGTAGGTAAAAAAAAGTTGACATATGTAGCTACTAAATTGTATGTTCACTGCACGGAAAAAAAATAGACAGAGATAGAGATAGAAAGACTGTGTGTGTGTGGGTGTGTGTGTGTGGGTGTGTGTGTGTGTGTGTGTGTGTGTGTGTGTGTGTGTGTGTGTATGTGCGTGTGCCAGGTCAATAAATTCCTAAGGTTATCACAGAATCTTGCCATCACCTGCTATATGTAGAGGATCAAATATCCCCCAAAATTGAAAAGATGCAAAACTTCCATAAAGAAACCCAATACCTCAAGCCGTTATGTTGTGGAAGTGAGAGGTGAAAGGACCCAAGGAGGAGGTAAAGATAGACTATTAAAGAAAGAACCTGGGTGTGCATACGAAACCAAACCATAAACAAAACAAATAAAAGATAGAAAGGAGGAAAGAGGAAGCATGTTGACAGAAAGGATAACTAGAAAAAAAATGGAAGGAAAGTGGAAAGAACAGGAAGGAAATCGATGGAGGGGGGGAAAAAAACACACATATTCGATGCGTGGGGACATGTATGAAAAGGTTGGAGACATGAAATTGTGAAAACCGACATACGAATGGAAGGAAAGGAGGATGAGATGATGGCAGGGAGGGATGGAAGGAAAAAGAAAGGACATGGTATTGGAGAAAGGAAGGAGAGCAGAACGGAAGGAAGGAAGGAAGGAAGGAAGGAAGAAAGAACAGAGTATTGAAGAAGGAAACCAGGTGGAGCGGTGTTTAGGAAAGAAAGAAAGAAGGAAAATCTTTAAAATAGAAAAGAAAAACTAGACCACGTTAAGAAAAGAAAAGAAAAGGAAAAGTTTGTAGGAAAGAAGGAAGGAAGGAAAGACGAAGGAAGGAGAGGAGAAGAGAAGGGAGGGATGGTGGTAAAATAAGGTGATTTAAGGTGATAGGAAAAGTACAGTTTAAGAGGTAGGAAGGAGGGAGAAAGAGGAGGGAGAAAGGAGGGAGGGACGGCAGGAAAGGATAAAGGACAAAGGGTAATAAAGGGGAAAGGAAAGAGGGAAATAGGGAAGGGGTGATAAAAGCAGGAGGGAGGAAATAATGAGAGAGATAGGAGAAAGAGACAAACCGGAAGAGAGAAGGGACAGGAGGAGGAGAAAGAGGAAGAGAAAGAGGACGAAGAAGAGGAGGAGGAAGAAGGTGTAATATAGGCAGGAGGGAAACAAAATGAGGGAGAGAGAGAAAGAGAAAAGAGACAGGAGGGAAGAGTGAAGGGACAGGAGCAGAGAGAGAAAGGATGGAGGGAAGGGAAGAAGAGGAAGAAGAGGAAGAAGAGGAAGAGGCAGTCGGGAATCCATGAATGCTGTGAGCAACTTCGTGTTTCATGTTTACCTTCTTGACCAACAGACAAGTGATGGAAAACCTCATTCCTCTCCTCTGAGGCATTGGGGGGGAAGACAAACGGAGAGAGAGAAAAAGAGATAGAGAGAAAGAGATAGTGAGGGAAACAGAGAGGTGTGAAGAAAAAAAACAGGTACAAGACATGTTGCTACGTGATTGATGAGTATGTTCAGGTGAGTTCAGTGTGTCAAGGTAAAGGGAAAGGACGTGAGTTAGGAGGAGGAGGAGGAGGAGGAGGAGGGAGAAAGTATGAGTGGGAGGGGAGTAGTGTTCAGAGTATGATAAGAGGGGAGTGTGCTGTGAGGTGAGAGAGAAAGGAGGAAAGTGTGATGGGCAGTGTGTGAGGAGGGAGGAAAGATGAGGGAGGTGGAAGGGAAGAAAACAGTAATGGGAGGAAGAAAGGTGAAGGGAGGAGACGGGAGAAGGAGAGTGTGTTGGGTGTCAAAAGAAAAGAACAAAGGTAAGTGGGAGGGAGTTGGGGGATGGAGGGAGGGAGGGAAGAAGGGAGGAAAGGAGGGAGGGAAGCATCACGTGACTGGTGTTGTTGTTGTTGTTGTTATTGTTGGTGTTCAAAACAAAGGATTATGGTGATGCTTCGTTACTGTCACTCATCAAAAAAGAAAAAAATATATAAAGAATGCAAAAGTTTATTCCCATTTAACTGTGCACTGGTAACACAAACAAACAAACAAATAAAAAAACAACTAAACAAATAAATAAATAAATGAATTAATATAAAAAGGGTCAAATGATTCGAGACTAA
Source organism: Metacarcinus magister (assembly GCA_029783475.1). Taxonomy (NCBI): domain Eukaryota; kingdom Metazoa; phylum Arthropoda; class Malacostraca; order Decapoda; family Cancridae; genus Metacarcinus; species Metacarcinus magister. The sequence goes on along the minus strand of JAPQNM010000017.1, from coordinate 4,856,625 downwards.
AAACACAGAATAGAGAGTAAACACGGTAGGTTATTTCGGAGGCTGTACCGGGATGCATATGCAGTTAGGTTGAATTTATGAGCTTTCAATTACTGATTGCAAGCACGTGATGACATTAGCGTAATCAACACCCATGTCATTAGGAAGTAAATAGGTTCAAAAAAATTATTAGATAAACCGCGTGAATGATCTTTTATATTGATTATAGAAAAAAAAATTGTTAATGACCTGAAGAAATTGTATCTTGTTATATTTCCGTGTTGTGTAAAAATGGGTGTAACTTTTCACTATAAAAACTTGATTATTGAGTCAGTTTTCCCTTTCTTCCTCTCTTTTATTTCCCTTTATTTTCCCTTTTATTTTCCTTCTCCTAATAAGTTTTCTTTATCACCTTTTTTCACCTCTTTCCTTTCCTCCATTTTCTTTCCGCTCTCTCCTGTCTCTGTCACTTTCCATTCCTTCTTTCACTATTCATTCCTCCCTGTTTCTTTCCCCCTCTCCCTTTCCCTTCCTCCCTTCCTTCCTTCCTTCTCTCTCTCTTTCACTTCTTTTTCTATATATTCTTTGTTTTCTCATTTTTTATTTTCAAGTTTATGATTCTTACTTACTTCGTGTGTGTGTGTGTGTGCGTGTGCGTGTGTGTATGTACGAGTGCATCTCCTTTCCATTAAGTAATTTAAATCTGGAGCGAACGGCTTCTAATTTTGGATTATTCTGGTATTTTAATGCCAGTCGAGAAAGCCATTTATGCAAATCAGGTGCAGATTGCTGGTTTAATTTATCTTTTTCTTTTTACTGTGCTTTTGGGGAAAATGTGGAGCAAGGCTGCAATGTGCTTGCCGAATGCAGCACATTTCCGTGACACCAACGGCAGAGAAGATGGGGGAGAGATGGGAAGAGTAGAAGGTGGAGAGGTGGGAAGAGTAGTAGGAGGTGGAGAGATAGATGGGAAGAGAAGAAGGTGGAGAGATGGGAAGAGTACGATAAGGTGGAGAGATGGGAAGAGTACGATAAGGTGGAGAGATGGAAAGAGTAGAGGGAGGTGGAGAGATAGGAAGAGTTCAAGGAGGTGGAGAGATGGGAAGAGTGTGTGCATGGGCAACAAAAACATACTACCGCCTTGGTTTAATTTTTTGCAACAAAGGAGACAGACTTGGGGCAACAAAGCAAATCTGAGGAGAAGAAAGCCGGCTGCAGGAACCCTCGTGAAAGTTAGTAAAGCAACAACGGAAGAGACTCAAAAAAAAAAGAGAAAGAAAGAAAAAAGTATGAGTTTAGTCCCGAGGTTTCTTGTCTATGGTGTGTGGATCGTGGTCTGTGTCTCTTGTCAGGCTGCATTGCAAATGTGTGGTGATGTTACGGTGGGGGACTCGAGGGCCAGACTGCGTGTCACCCTCCCTGGGGCTTGTGTTGTGTGTGTGTTGAGTCTCCATAAAAATACGCGACACGGGCGCATTGTTTCGTTTTGTATTCCCGTTCAAAAAGAAGACAGATGCGTCCACGTTCTAGGATTCAGCTGGTAGTTATTTTTTGACGTGTTCGTGTGGTTTCTTTTTTACTATTTTATACCCAGAGGAGGACGTACTAGTGACCGTGATTGTGTACTTTATAGTGTAGCGTAATGGCACTCTTTTTTTATGGCCTTGGGTTCTGTGTACTAATTTACAGACGAGTGTCATGTCCTCTCTGTTTTATCATCACGTTTACTTCCTTCCCTCTGTGCCGGTGGAGTGTTACGCAATCCTTACTATTATTACAGTGTTGCAGCAGTGTCACGTGGCCACACCTGCACTGACGTCACAAACAGTGTAGAGTAGTATTTTGTTTTGTTGTGTATTTTGTTTTTTTTATTCACGCGGTGTTACGGTTACGGCATATCAGTGACGCTGATTGCACTTGGTATTGTTGTTGTGTTGTTTGTGGCGTTGACACCGGCGTTGCGCAGTGTTGCAGAGCTGGATATAACGTTACGGCTGTTTGTTGTTTTGTTCAGGATTTGGGATGGCGGTGGTGGTGGTGGTGGTGGTGGTGGTGTCGGTGGTGGTGGTGGTGGTGGTGGTGGTGGTGTCGGTGGTGGTGGTGGTGGTGGTGGTGGTGGTGGTGGTGGTGGTGTTCTCTTGTCACCTTTACTTACAAAATTGGCGCGTTGCTAGTCTCAGCGGAAGGGATAAAAGGACTAACCATAGAGAGAAAGAAAGAGAGAGAGAGAGAGAGAGAGAGAGAGAGAGAGAGAGAGAGAGAGAGAGAGAGAGAGAGAGAGAGAGAGAGAGAGAGAGAGAGAGAGAGAGAGAGTTGATTACACCTGCATTATTCACCTGCCCGTTAGCCCGTCCCTCTCGACTCCTGTGTTTACCTGGGTTAATTAATACCCAGAGTCGCCTTCTCCCTGTTGGTGGGGTGCTTGCTGCCACTTCCCCAAACCGTCTTCCTCCCCTTCCCTCCCCAACACACATACAACACCCCCTCCCCTCTCCCCCCTCAACCCCGCCACAATAAACCCCAAACTTCTATTTCACTACAAACCCTGATTTTTTTCGTTGCCTTTTTTTTTTATTTCTACATCCACTCCCAACCTTTGCCATTTTACACTATTTCAATATTTACTTTTTATATATTTTTCACGTATTCATTTTGCCCTTTCGATCTGTTTTATTCACAGTCATATTTTATTCATTCTTTTTCTAAATATTCCTTCATTTCTCTCCCAACTTTCCCCTCTCTCTTTCCTCCCTTCTCCTCCTTTCCTTTTCCTCCTCCTCCTCCTCCTCCTCCTCCTCATGCCCTTACTCTTTCCTAGCCATTTATACCTGCCTGGAGTAATTACAGGTATGACCAGGGAGACCAAAGCTGGATGTGACCTAATCTTATCCAAGACGTGACCTATATCCCCACTAGTCATCACCATCATCACCACTACCAGCCAGTCACCACCACCCAGTCATTAATCTCTTAGTCGTGACCACCTGCCTTTCATCACCAACAAACTATCACCAACTAGTTATCAAGAGCAGTTCAATAATTCAATTCGGTCAGACATGTGCCCAAAGTTGTGTCATATATACAATAATGATAATCTTTAGTAGACTTTTCTTTATTTCTTCGCCGTACGTGGAAGTGTTTGTGTATCTTTAGGACACACGCCCTCCACTAAATTGTCATGCGATGCTCGGTAACCACAAGGAACGTATTTTTTTTTAGTCTATATTTGTTTAGTCTATTCTTTTAGCATATTTTTTTGAGGTTCAGGAAGAAGAATCGAACTACATCCTTGCCAGTAAAATTTTGTAGTAACGCATTTAAATTTCTACCACTACTACTACTACTACTACTACTACTACTACTACTACTACTACTACTACTACTACTACTACTACTACTACTACTACTACTACTATTACTATTACTATTACTATTACTACTACTACTACTACTACCACCCATGCATTAACTCTCCAATATACTGGTGAGATATATAACAATTTTCTCATTCATTTTCCTATCAGATCGGCTGCCTCTTCCTGCTCCTTCGCTTCGCCTTGCTCCATCTCCTTGCCACGAGGTAATGTACAGCTAGTGTAATTTGCGAACTCTTTCATCTCCCCAAAACCCAATTATTAGGGAGAAGTAATTAACCTTTGCTCAGGTGCTGCCAGAGGTGTTTTTTCCTTACATCTTTCCACCTGTGACGCTTGGTGACGTCACGCCTTCGGAGGGTGTATGACGTAACACATTATATATCGCCATAACAGATCGGCGCATTATTTTTCCGTCACTGACCAATTATATGAAGTTATTGGACGTGTAATTAATATCATCTCAGGAAAATGTGAGATGGTCTCCCTCATTATGAAGGTCACGCCGCTGAGGGGAGGCTCGCAACGCCGCGGGGAAGGTAAAGGTTTAGTGAACTGCAGGAGTGAGTTTTGAGTTCCAAGGAAAGGTTAGAGTGATAGTGACTCAAAGGTTATAGTGATAGTGACTCAAAGATTATAGTGATAGTGACTCAAAGGTTATAGTGATAGTGACTCAAAGATTATAGTGATAGTGACTCAAAGATTATAGTGATAGTGACTTAAAGGTTATGGTGATAGTGACTTAAAGGTTATAGTGATAGTGACTCAAAGGTTATAGTGATAGTGACTCAAAGGTTATAGTGATAGTGACTCAAAGATTATAGTGATAGTGACTTAAAGGTTATGGTGATAGTGACTTAAAGGTTATAGTGATAGTGACTTAAAGGTTATAGTGATAGTGACTGAACGCAAGATGTCAGTGTCAAAAAGGTCTTCATTAAAACGAAAATATCTCCCTGATAGGGTTGTCAGGACTGCTTGGAAAGGTTAAATAAGTACGTACTGACTGACTGACTGACGCAACATAATAAAAGTTGAGTATAAAGTTGAGTTATATTCCTGACTTTGCTAATAACGTAAATCCGGATCAGATTCAGAGCAAACTAAATAAAAAAAAGAAAAACAAAACAAAACATACATTCATTTTCTAGGGATAATTTTGAACCCCATAATAATAATATCAAACTAAAAGAGCACAAAAATAACGTTAACATGAACACAAAATTAAACAAACCATCAATCTTTCACTCACAGGCAGGTAGCAAAGAACAACACACACCATACAGGCTGAAGGCAGGCTAGGATGAAGGCAGGATAGGGTGAAAGCAGGCTAGGGTAAAGGCAGGTTAGGGTCAACGCCAAGAATACAAGCGAGGCAGACGTGAGGTGACATATCGTGCAAACCTACAGTGACCCGCACACCGCCCACACAAGCACCCATAAAGAGCAACAAACTGTCCAATAATCCTGCAATAGACCTTAAATGCAAGTTCTCCCCTCCCCTCCCCTCCCCTCACTGCCTCGTCCCTCTCCTTCCACCCCAACACCCTCCCTGATTATAAAAGGGAATGTTGGGGGTAGACGGGAGTGCTGGTGGGGGTTAAGGGTGATGGGAAAGTTCCATTTAGTAAAGGATTCGAGCGATTTCCAAGGGTGGGTTGGGGGGAGGTAGGATGGGTGTTGGTGGTATGGAAGGACGGGATTAGAACGTGTTTTAATGTTATATTCCACGTACTTCTCTCTCTTCTACACACACACACGCATACACACACACACTCTCTCTCTCTCTCTTTCTTTCTCTCTATTTCTCTCTCTTCCCCGTTTTCTTCCTCTATTACCTCTTTCACTTAGACGAGCCTTTCTCTCTTTCTTTTTTTTTTTCTCTTTCTCTCTCCCTCCTGCACCCTCCAACTCCCCCTTCCTTCTTTTCTTCCTAAATCTCCTTCGTCTTGCTCAGATCCTTCCGTGAAACCTTCCCTAACTCGTTTTTGGAACCACAAGATTTAATTCAATTTTCTGGACGCACCTTTCCTTCTATTTCCTGCACCCTTAAGCTCACCTTTAGCTCTCCTTTCTGCAGCTGAAATACCCTTTTCTCTCTATCTCATCTCTCTCTCTCTCTATCTATCTATCTATCTATCTATCTATCTATCTATCTCTTTTCCTCTTACTGAACTTCAATTATTACATTACACAGAAAATGAATACTCAGTTAACTTGTTGAACTAAACCAATATTACATAAGATTGTGGATCATTATAGTTTTTTTTAAAAGTTTGTTATTCTCATCTAATGTTTCTCAGATAACAAAAATGTAAATGCCACAAACGGATTTAAGGCCAGGGACGAAAAAGGAAGAGCAAGAGGAGAGAAAAAGAAGAGGAGAAAGGGAGATGTAGAGAAAAAGAGTTAAGAGGATAAGAAGGGGGAGGAAAGGTAGGGGAAGTTTTTAGGCAAGGAAAGATAAAGAATAGAGATAGAATAGAGGACGTAAAAATTAAATGAAGTAACATAGATAGATAGATAGAAAGAGAGAGAGAATGTATGTATGTATGTGTGTGTGTGTGTGTGTGTGTGTGTGTGTGTGTGTGTGTGTGTGTGTGTGTGTGTGTGTGTGTGTGTGTTTGCGCGTTAAAATTAATGGCCTTTCTGTTTGGTGTTAGGAAGGAGGAAAGTGTCACCAGAAAGACTTACGTAAATAGTCAAATGGGAGCTGCATCGTAACCATCTATTTAACGCTAAAACGTACATGTGTGTGTGTGTGTGTGTGTGTGTGTGTGTGTGTGTGTGTGTGTGTGTGTGTGTGTGTGTATGTGTGTGTCTGTGTCTGTGTCTGTGTCTGTGTCTGTGTCTGTGTCTGTGTGTGTGTGTTTGTGTAGGTGTGCATTTATAGTCAAAACAACTATATCTTCCTGTAACCAAGACACAATGGAACGACAAACACACACACCCATTACCGTGTATTTAGAGAGCTTGCTAGACAGGAGGGAGGGAAGGATAGAGTGGGAGAGCGGGAAGAGTGAAAGGAGGGAGTCAGGGAAGGTTGAGATAGATAGATAGATAAGGGGATTCATATGGAAAGGCATTCATACCGACAAGGGAAGATTGACAGACAGATAGACAGACAGACAGGTAGATAAAAAGACAGGTAAGGAGAGACTAGGTAAGATGGAAGGGATTGAATTGTTTTAAGATGATTGTTAGCTTAAGAACGACTCAACATACTTGTCTTTGTTTGCTCTCTCTCTCTCTCTCTCTCTCTCTCTCTCTCTCTCTCTCTCTCTCTCTCTCTCTCTCTCTCTCTCTCTCTCTCTCTCTCTCTCTCTCTCTCTCTCTCTCTCTCTCTCTCTCTCGCTCTCGCTCTCTTTTCTGCTTCCCTTTCAATTCCCATTTTATGCTTTTCAACTTTTTTTTCTAACTTCTTTTATTTATTTTTATTTGATTCTAAGTTTGATATAGTTTATAATATTCCTTTTTATTTTGTCACACTATTTTCTATCATCGTAATCCTTCTCTTCCTTTTTCCATAACTTGATTAATTTATTTTAGTCGTAAAATTCCCAATCGCTTGTGAAAAAATCGTAATTCATACTTTAATTATTATTTTTTTTTTTAGTGTCAGAGAACCAGGTGATCACTCTAATTGCTCTTCAGACATGTACAATTTTTTTTTATACTTCTCTTTCACATTAAGCGTGAGGTATCTAGGATCAATACAAAAGCATTACCTTAGCTCTCAATTTTTTAAGTCCTAATGAGCTCTGTATCGAATTTGTGTCATTCACTCTCATTTTTCATTTATTTTTTTATTCTTTCTTCAATTTGACATATTATCTGTTAATGTCATGGGAAGGTGCAATCATCTCCTTTTTTATTCTTTTCTGTTCTTTCTTCTTCTTCATAGTCCATTTGTATTCCTCAAAAACCCTCATACACATTTCAGTTCAAGTTCTTTTTCTTTCTTTTTTTAAGTTATGTTTTCGTCTGGTTTGCGTCTCAATTTTCACCATTACTCTCTAATTTTCAACTTTGTCATTCCTTCATGTTCTTTGTAATCTCACATACTGTCTCAATTCTCACTAGTATTCTTTCATTTTAACTCCTCGCCCTTGACACTCAAAAATTCTTTCAATATTATATAAGTTGTTTTTTTCGATGCCTCAATAGTCTTCGGTTGTCAAGATAATCGTCCTTGCAGTATATCGTTATCATTTTCTTTATACACTATCGATGTCTTTCCACTCCTTGCAAGAGCCTCTCCACTCTATCGGATACCATTTTTGTTTCTCTGGTCCAATGATTAATCGGCAGCACAATACACGTGTATCATAATCAATCTCACTGGATAGTATGATCGATTCACTTATCTTATTCATGTGTGGCAGATATTCCTTTCACATTGCATCATTCCTCCTCTCGTCTTTTCAACCCTACATTCTGTTTAGGTTGGAATCTATACAGAGTCCTACATCCTTACTGGAATGGTTCACAATTCCATTTAACTTTTGCTGTTTTCTTTCCATCTAAATCTGCTATGTAAACAGTGTCATGAGTGTGATTTTTTGTTATTCACGTTCTAGTGACTTGCCTTTACAACCAATATATCTTACTTCATCATCAAGTGTACATACAGTGCAAGTAAGTCAAGGGATAACACATAACCCTGCGTCACTACGGATTTTACCTTCCATTCAATCATCGTTTCACCATCGATCTTCACTAATACCGTATGATTCCAGTAGTTTTTGTTTCAGTTTTTTCTATATTCTTAACGTCGTCTTACCGTTCTTTTGTTTTTTATTAGCTACGTGTTTCACTACATGAAGAATCTCTTTGTATTTTATGACACAATCTTGGATATGTTTCAGCATCACTAATGTTTCTTCCTTTAACACAGTGGTTCTTAACCTTGATGGAGGTACTAAACCCTGCAAGCTTCATCAGTGCATTCACCAAACCCTTCGTGACGTCACCAATAATACGAGCGGGTTACTAATAACAACATTTAGGCATTCACTTTTATCCAAATAGTATGGAATCTAATGCACCGTGATGAATGTTACTAAAGAAAGAATATGTTTTGATTTGTTTGTGGATGAATGTTTTTACCTGTTGTTGTTTCCTTTTGTTGAAAATAGTCTTAGAATTTTTTACCTCTGCCGAACCCCTGAGACTGACTCAACGAACCCAGCATTCATTCTAACTTTTCCTTCCGAACTGTTTTTGCTCCTGTTGCCTGTCTTGATTCTCTATCAAATTCATCTTGAGCTTCTATGTTATCTCAGTAATAAGTGTCATGTGAATGTATCTGTCATTACTATATTGTTCTGTACATGAATCCCTTTTTAACAATCACACAACCACCGCCTTTTCTTCTGACAATCATGTTATACCTTCAATCAGCCATTCACATCATTCTCCATAACGTCAGTTCTTCCATTGTTCTTAACCTTTCCATTATGATTCCGTCCTTCCAGGTAGTCGCTCTTCAATTTCCTTTATTACTTCCTCTACTTCTTCAATATTGCTGGACCATTCAAGGCAATTGTAATGTTTTCTCTTGACTTTCTTACACTGATAGAACACGCTGTTGTTATTTTCTTGTGTTTCAGGCATCATAGATATCTTATTAACTCGTCTGCCATTACTACTACTACTACTACTACTACAACTGATAATAGTAATAATAATAATAATAATAATAATAATAATAATAATAATAACAACAACAATGAGGGTGATAATAATTATGATAATGATGATTACCTGTTGCCGATATTACTAGTATTATATATAAAAAAAAACCTCATTAAAATTGTTGATGTGCCTCGTCAACACTCTGTCATCAGAATATAATAGACTTGTCAGACGTGGGTGTATCCTGGACTCATTGTCAGTCAAACACACACTTACAGAACATTGTCAGTCACACACACACACTTACAGAACATTGTCAGTCACACACACACACTTACAGAACATTGTCAGTCACACACACACTTACAGAACATTGTCAGTCACACACACACTTACAGAACATTGTCAGTCAAACACACACTTACAGAACATTGTCAGTCAAACACACACATACAGAACATTGTCAGTCACACACACACTTACAGAACATTGTCAGTCACACACACACTTACAGAACATTGTCAGTCACACACACACTTACAGAACATTGTCAGTCACACACACACACTTACAGAACATTGTCAGTCACACACACACACTTACAGAACATTATCTAGTGTATGCAGTCCTAACACTTTTATTGAGGCACTTTTTATCCGCCTCCGTACAGTCAAGTGTTGCTCATATTTCTTCATCCTTTCTTTACATTGAAACGAGTATGATGGGTTCACAATCTAAACATTTATCATCATTATAGGTCATTGTTGGCACTACAATGTGTGTCGTGTTGTGTGTACGTACCTTTCATCACTTCACTGCTGCTTCCTTTCACTTTAATAGCAACTTGAGTGCACTTCGATCAATTTCTAACTGGATGAATAAGTTAATAGATAATATAATAGTCTACCATCAATAACTCCATTTGAAAGAGTGCATTTATTCCCTTCATATATTACCACCGTACCTGCAATATTATTTTTCTTCTTAACATTAAAGTCAAAATAAAGTTACAGCGGAGTAATGTGATTGATGGTGAAAGTAATGACTCAAGAACGCAGAGAGTTGCAGCCTCAGCCTCTCAACGACAAGCAATCAGGGAAACCTTTAGCCAATTACTGAGGATTGTTTACCACGGTCCAGAAGGTTGAAGTGTGGGGGGCTTAGGGGGCTTAAGGGGACGGGGGCACAGGGGGGGCGGGAGGCAGTGAGCTGGCTAATTTGATTCTGTTGTAGTCGTATTGCATTCTACTCTTCTTTTTTCGTTTTCTTCTTCGTTTACTCTTTATTAGATTTCTCCTTCTTTATTTGCTATTATTACCATTATTTTCTTATTATTATCATTATCATTACTATTATTTATGTATTATCTTTATCGGCCATACTTTGTCCTCTCATTATTACTGCTTATTTCACTACGAATATCATTACTACTACCACCACCACCACCACCACCACCACCACCACCACCACCACCACCACCACCACCACCACCACCACCACCACCACCACCACCACCACCACCACCACCACCACCACATCCAAAACAGGCACACAAAACCCCATGCTCACAAATGCACCGGAATGGCCCAGCCCAAACCTTGCCTCTATTGGACTGTATTCGCGGCTGGGACGGTTTGATCAGCACAGGAGGAAATAACAGGACTCTCGGACGACCAGCGCCCTTCAGAAACTTTCCTGAGTAACTGGAATTGGACTGTGGGGCGCGAGGGACGACAGGGAGAGCGAGAGAGGGAAAAGAGAGTGTGGGTGGGTGCGAGAGAGAGAGAGAGAGAGAGAGAGAGAGAGAGAGAGAGAGAGAGAGAGAGAGAGAGAGAGAGAGAGAGAGAGAGAGAGAGAGAGAGAGAGAGAGAGAGAGAGAGAGAGAGAGAGAGAGAGTAATAATAATAATAATAATAGGACTAGTAGTAGCAATAATAAAAACAACAATAGTAGTGGTAGTAGTAGTAGTAGTAGTAGTAGTAGAAATAATAATAGTTTAGTGAGGAATAGAAAAATGCTGCAGATTTGGAAAGGAAGGATGAGATGAAGAGGGAGTTAGAATATGAATAAATAATGAAAGCAGAGGAAAGGGGAAAAGAGAAAGGTACATTGAGGAGGAGGAGGAGGAGGAGGAGGAGGAGGAGGAGGAGGAGGAGGAGGAGGAGGAGGAGGAGGAGGAGGACCTTTTCCGTCGGGTTAGTTTGAAGTAATCAGAGGAAAGGAAGGAACGAAGGGAGACTGTTGCATGAAACCTTAAATTTACGTTTGGGTCAGGAAGTCAATCAGACACGAGGCTCTATTGCATGAAAATTGCCTTCGTGCTCAATAACACCCTTTAGCTATGGCTTATTTTACGTTATTCTGAATGTTCCTAATGTATTGTAGGTCGTGTGTTGATTTGTTATGCCTTTAGAAGATCTGTGGGTTGTATTTTTGTCTGGTTGGGCCGTTAAAGATTATTTTTCTATGGCACATTGATCGTCTTATTGCCTTGTGTTGCGTGTTGCCTTTGAAGATACATGTTTAGTTTAGTTTTTTATTCTCTCTCCTCTGAAGTCCTAAGGTTTGCATAAGACAGGGGTTGCGTTGTGTTGCGGGTTTGTGTTGCTGAAGTTTGTGTATTCAGTGTTTCAGAAGCTTTGACAAAAATTCCACCGTAGTATTTTTGCTCCCGGAACCTGGTGCTCCAAGTTTGGGTTCAGTGTTGGTAAGATCTGAGCAAACTCCTTCAGAATGGATAGATTATTGGCTCATATATAATTACAACTTGCTAACTGATGAATAGAATGATAGTGATAATGGTGTGGATAATGATGGTGGTAGTGATATTGATAATGATGATTTTCTATTTAAACCACATTTTTCTGCACTCATATTCCATTTCCTTGCCTTCCTTTATTTCTATTTCTCCATTTATCTTCACACGCTTTCCCTTTCACTTCCTATCTTTATTGGAGTCTCGTACACCCTCAAGTTCCAATGCATATTCTCACTCTCTCCTTTCCCTCTCTTCTACTCCCCTTTCTTCTTTACGTTCCCTTTCCTTGTCATTTGTCACATCCATTCTTTTTTTCTCCCTCAGTGCCTCTCCAGTTCATTTCGTTCTCCTTCCTTTTATCTTCCTGCTCACTCTTTCCTTTTTTTTAATCAAGGAAGACGTGCATGGGATGTAGGTTAGAGAAGATGATGTAGAAGGAAATGGAGGGAAATAAGTAGTTAGGTATGTAGGGTGAAGGCTTGTTGTATGTTTGAATGAGATGGTTGTTAAAATTTTGACCTTAATTGTATAACCTCAGTGTCCTATGGGTGTTGATTTTAAAGTTTATTTTTAGAGAAAGTTAATGTATAATCCTCAACTTACATGGCTTTAGATTATATTTATATTATATTATATTTATTGTTTTCTCATTTTCTTTCCTCCTACTCTACCTTAACCCTGTGTGTCTTGCACTTTTTTTTCCCTCTGGTCCTCTTTTCCTCCTTTGTTCTTCTCTACGACATTTATATTTGCTCTCTGTCTTTCCTTTCCCCCTTTTCTCCGCTCCTTTATCTCCGTTTGTCACCTTCTCCCTCTTTCTATTGACATCTTCCCTCCTATGACTGTCACTTCAAAGATAAACTGAGAGGTCGAAGCACGTTTTCTAATGAAGCCAAACGTGTTCTTAAACTCCTTTGAATCAAGTTGAGGTGTGAGAAACAGGGATTAGGAGGAATTAGGAGTGTATTTGGTTTCTCTCTCTCTCTCTTTCATTTTCTCTATTCAAAGGTTTTCTCTCTCTTTATCCCATTCCCCCTTCTCCTCCTCTTCCTCCTCCTCCTCCTCCTCCTTTCTTCACCTCCCCGTTCTTCCTCTCGTACCATTCCTGACCGGGTCATTTTCGCATCTTCAAACTACTCGCTTTCACATGTTTTTTTCCACATTCTATTCCACATCTTTGATCCTTTTCCTGCATTTCTGTCTCTTCAACCTCCTCTTCTTCTCCTCCTCCTCCTCCAACTCCTCCTCCTCCTCCTCCTCCTCCTCCTCCTCCTCCTCCTCCTCCTCCTCCTCCTCCTCCTCCTCCTCCTCCTCCTCCTTTATTCTCTCAACGAGTGTTTGGGGACATGAGAGAGGTATCAGCAAGGAAGGAAAATGTGTTCAGAGGAGATAAGATGTAGCAGGAGGAAAATTATGGATATTTGGCAAGGGAGGGAAAAGTAGAGAGGAAGGAAAATTGCAGAGGTTAAGAGTGAAGTAGAGACGAAAAGTAATGGGAGTACATAGCGAATAAACGGAAGGAATAAGAAAGAAAGAGTGTTGAGTGCAAGGTATAATTGTAAAAAAAAATACAATATACTAAACTCAAAATAAATGACAAAGGAATCTCTAAATAGAAATATAGTGCGAGAAAGAAGAAAAAAAATGTATATTAGATATTCATGTATGTATGTTCATGTATGTTATGTATGTGTACGAGTATGTATACCCAACCAGTATGTAGTATGTGGAACTATGAAAACGAGGTGTCCACTGGCAGCGCGAGGTCATCAAAATAATGCGCAGCTGTCCGACATTTGCGCAACGCCATCAGCATAATGCGCCGCGGGACATTATCCTGACGACACCCACGTTTCCCATTTATTTATTGTTTACCACTGCGGCTAATGTGGCGCGCAACGACCTTCCTTCCACCCTTGTATCATCCAATTCCACCACCACCACCACCACCACCACCACCACCACCACCACCACCACCACCACCACCACCACCACCACCACCACCACCACCACCACTTTTTTTTTCTCTATTTTCACAGTTTATCTCTTCCTTTGTATCATGTCTTTATCTATTTTATTTTAGCTTTATTATATTACCTGCCATCTCTTCCTCCTCCTCCTTGTACAATAATAATAATAATAATAATAATAATAATAATAATAATAATAATAATAATAATAATAATAATAATAATAATACCACCAGGAGCACACAACTTTTCCCTGCATTAAGGTATTAAACAACTTTTACCTGTACACGCTGACTTTTTATCACCAAATGTACACGTTCCATCTCTCTCTCTCTCTCTCTCTCTCTCTCTCTCTCTCTCTCTCTCTCTCTCTCTCTCTCTCTCTCTCTCTCTCTCTCTCTCTCTCTCTCTCTCTCTCACTCTCACTCTCACTCTCTCAAATCGATCAACACATGCCAGAGTGCAACTAACTGAAATATCCCGCGAATAATAAATACATATAATGATGAATAGGAAAACTTTTTGCACCTATGTCATTCGTACGCATTCGTCGCACTTATGAGAGAGAGAGAGAGAGAGAGAGAGAGAGAGAGAGAGAGAGAGAGAGAGAGAGAGAGAGTGAGAGAGTGAGAGAGTGGAGAGAGAAAACTTTGCGTTGATTTTGGGGTGTGAGAAAGACGAGAAAAAGCAAATGGAAAGAAATGTGAAAAGGAAGAGGAATTTTGAGAGTTGGAGGAAAGGATTAGGTGAGGAAATAGAGAGAGGAAGTAAGTATAATGAGAGAGAAAAGAGAGAGTTTATGTGTAGGAGAGAGAGAGAGAGAGTGTGTGCGTGTGTGTGTTAGTGTGTGTGTGTGTGTGTGTGTGTGTGTTGGTTTAATCTCTAATATAAATTGACTGAACCAGCGATTAATTTTTAATATTTTTTACCTATATACAAAGTTACATTACATTTTCCGTTGCCTTGTCATAACACGAGTCTGTTCTGTCAATTTTTTAATATTTTTGCTTCATTCTCATTTGTTTTCCTTTTACAACTTCTATTTTAATTTTTTTTCACACAGC
>JAPQNM010000017.1:4824343-4836843 GCA_029783475.1 Metacarcinus magister | reverse complement strand
GATGTGTTTTTAAATTATTTGTACAGTGAGAGAGTGGAATTAATGAGTAGAATGCTTACTCATTCTACTTTATAGTTGTGTTGTTGACAGTTTCACGCTCAAGCAACGTTAAAGGATCGACTCTGACCGTTCTAACATACATCAAACTCTTGACTTTAATGTTTTTTTAAAGATGAATTATTATCGTTCTCTTTCTTATATCTATAGGATCTTATGAATAAAATTGAAGTTGATTTATAAAAAAAAAGTGGAATATTCGTTTTACCTTTATTTTTTATCATTTGTATTGATGTGTTCTTATAAGCAATGAATACGATGTGTAACAATATTTTTTTACTATATATTCCTATTTATTATATGATACATTATTGGTTCTGAAAATCTATAAACTTTAGTATGTAGTATTATGTTTAGTATACATCGACGTGGTGGTGTGTGTATCCATGCGTGTGTGTAAGCCTCTTCAGCAGCCAGTGTGTGTTAAGGTTAGTGTACATGGACGGGAAAGTATAAAAGAAAAGTATACTAGAATAATGTTAAGTTTTACGGTAATTACATAATTGCACACAACATTATATAGACGACGCCGTAAGAAGGGAAGGTGTGTTGGCGTAAATCTGTGGTGCCGCAGATGTTAATGGCTTGTGTGTTACTGGTGTGTTTCCCAAGGATGCTTTTACGTAAATCATTCGTACGTGTGTTGTTGAAATTCTGTTGCACTTTGTTTTTTTCTCTATTGTCATGTTAGCGTTAGTTTTCAGATAGAAAACAAAAATGTATGAAGTAATGTTTGGAAAAAAAACGTTCTCTGCATTTTTATTGAACAGTTTTTACTTTTATCTATGGGAACTTTACAGAAAATATTCCTAAATCAGCCGTGAACGTTGAACTGAAATGGCGTTGTGCCGTAGTTTGGCGTCTGTCTCCTACAGATAAAAAGACACTTTGCAAAAATGTGAAAATAGAAACCATTTAAAAAAGGGGAGGTTTTCGGCTGCGTGTAGGACCTCCTGAGTGCATTTTTGGGGGAAACTTTCAGGTGTGTTGTTTCCCACGGCGTCGCACCTGTACCGTTTGCCATCTGCAGGTGTGGCAACCAATTTACTAAATGGTGTTGACTTCGGAATCAGGTGTAAAATGGCTTTATTTTTCTCGCTCCGTGATACAGATGCGGCGTTTCCTTTTTATTTGAATTTCGTCCCTTTTCTTTTTGTGGTTATTTTGTTGTTTTTTTGCGGCGCTCACGTTTGAGTCTGGGCGAGGAAAAAGAAAATTAAAGAGAATTAGCAGACGCGAATGGGAAAAGTTACCGTGAGAACTTGAAGGATTGTAAAAAATAACCAAGCACACACGCACACACAACCACACACACACACACACACACACACACACACACACACACACACACACACACACACACACACACACACACACACACACACACACACACACAAGGGAAGGCTCGCATGGTAAACAAGAATGTAAAGATCGTTTTTCCATAAGTTCTCAAGATTCTGTGAAATGTTTGTCTCCACGGAAATACGTAGTTGAACTCTCGGTTTGATTATACTTCGTGTTCCTCTTTGTCTTGTTTTGTTTGCATGTCCTTATGTGGCCAGAATACGTAGAAAGGTAGTGCTCTCTTGCTATCTATCTATCTATCTATTTATCTATCTGTCTCTGTATCTCCTTATATTGTTTCACTAACCAGAGAGAGAAAGATAGATAGAGAGAGAGAAGGAGAAAGAGAGAGAGAGAACAGGGAAGAGACACGACCCAAGGATTTAGAACTTAGGGTGACAAGGTGTTTAGACAAGGGAGATCCTGACTACTTATACAACGTGTGGTGGGCTGCAGGGCACGGAGGAAGCAGGAACGGGAAGAAAAAGGAAAGAAGGAGAAGAAGGGTTTGAAAAGAAAATCTGTGAAAATGTGAGGGAAAAAAAGGATAGAGACAGGAAGGAAGGTTAAAAAGAGTATAGCATAGAAAGAAAGAAAGAAAGAAAGAAAGAAAGAAAGAAAGAAAGAAAGGAAAAGAAAAAGGAAGAGATGTGAAGGGAAGAAAGGAAGGAGAAGCGAGAATCTTGGAAGAATATAAAGGAGGGAAAAAGCAAAGAGCAAAGAAGAGAGATTCAGTGGAAGAGGAAATAAATAGAAGATGCAACAAGGAAGGAGAAGAAATGTAAAAAGAAAAGGAGTGAGAGAGAGAGAGAGAGAGAGAGAGAGAGAGAGAGAGAGAGAGAGAGAGAGAGAGAGAGAGGAGAGAGAGAGAGAGAGAGAGAGAGAGAGAGAGAGAGAGAGAGAGAGAGAGAGAGAGAGAGAGAGAGAGAGAGAGATTGCTGTTGGTGAAGGTGATTGCATGATTCGGGAGATATAGAGGGAGGAGAGGAGCGGGTGCTTTGGATGAACACGTTATGGGAATGGAGGGAAGAGAAAGATGTGATCGTGAGGCGAAAATCCGAAGGAGGATGTTTGTAGCACGAGCAGGAGGAGAGAAGGTTATAATAGCATAAATATTGTATGAAATATGAAAAAAAAAAAGTTCAATGCGGAGATAATGTTTCGTATTTTTCAGTTAAAAAGAAATTATCATAGGAATTGAAGAATTATAGGACGGTATGATATACATTATAATATACATATATTTAATATTATAAGATTTTTATCTGCATACGTAGAATACAGCATTCGTATATAAATTCCTTATATATATATATATATATATATATATATATATATATATATATATATATATATATATATTTATATATATATATATATATATATATATATATATATATTTATATATATATATATATATATATATATATATATATATATATATGTATATATACTTATATTTATATGTAATGGATCGAGTGAGAAATGATGCAGTGCGTGGGATGACTGGCGTTGTAAGAGAATCGGCTGGCGAGCAGATGAGAGTTTGTTCGATAGTTTGGTCATGTGGAGAGAATGGAATACAAATGATTGATGAAAAAGATTACTGGATCTGATGTGAAAGGTATGAGATTGAGAGGAGGATCAAGAATGGGATGGATGGATATTGTGAAGTGAGTGTTTGCTGCAAGAAGGATGTCTGTGGATCTAGAAAGAATGGTTGTGCGTGATAGAGATGAATGAAGAACGTTTGATGAAATAAAGTTAATAAATGGAGATACAGCCTCGACGGGAGGCACTCCAGCATCTGGTGTAATGAGCTGATCGGAGAAGAGGCTGCTCTATTAGGTTATGGAAGTGGTAAATTAGCCTTGCTGTTGGGTTATACCTCAACAATCATTGTGATGGGAGACTGACCCTCATGCAGCGTGCTAAGAAGAGGATCAAACTTTTCTTTCCTAGAGGACTAGAAGCAAATATACGAGGGAATGCATGTGAAAATACACATAATTATATATATATATATATATATATATATATATATATATATATATATATATATATTGTTCGTGTGCGTGCATGCTTGCGCGTGTGTGTATTGAAATCAAAGAAAAAAAATATGTATACATGAAAACTGATATAATACTAAATTGCAAAGCATTGATAGCATGGTTCAAGCTTATCTGAATGCAACACATATTTATTCAACAATTTATGCAACATCACTAGGCATCGCTTATCATTTGACGCCTCATCAAGTCCAGTCCAATCTCGCCGCTAAGGTAAATAGAGGTGAAAATGTTGATATTTTTTTATCGTTGCACCTCCAATCAAAATCAGTTATAAATACACACACAAAAAAATAATTTTGAAAATGAAAAGATAAATATGATGAAGACAAGTGATGAAAAGTGTAGTAAAGGAAAACAAGATATAGAAAACTAAAAAACAAGATCAGGTGCCATCACCAAGGTCAGCGTAGGTGAAACCAGTCACTGTTGATCGATGTCAGGGTAGTGTTGCAATTATACAGAACCTGGAACTGTTTCGGAACCGATGGCTTTTGAAACATTTTGAGTTGCATTGCTGCTTATGTCACATTTTTTATAATACAGTTAAATTCTGAACAATAAAGGTTGATAGACAGGTGTAATAATTAGTGCTGGAAGTGTTACCAGGACTCGCTTGCATCTCGGCTAAAGTTATTGTTAATGATTTAAGTTGAACTAAATCATGCTGCATGCGTTTCATTCACGGAATCTCACAAATGTATGCTATCGATCTATGCTCTGTGTGTGGGTGTGTGGGTGTGTGTGTGTGTGTGTGTGTGTGTGTGTGTGTGTGTGTGTGTGTGTGTGTGTGTGTGTGTGTGTGTGTGTGTGTGTGTGTGTGTGTGGGTGGGTGGGGGGGTGTCTGTGTCTGTGTCTGTGTTTGTGTCTGTGTTTGTGTCTGTGTGTGTATATAAGCCAGCGCATACAGGTAGTAACAAACGACCAATTTGACTGCAGCTAAAACACCGGAATGAGTCGAATAACAAACAAACGCAAGCCAACAGTCCGCAAAATGAACCCAAATAAACAACGTAAAAAACAAAAAAACACAAACAAATTAAGCAAAAGAATAAACACACAAATACGAAGAAAATATTCAATAACATCTCCCCGTCACACAGGTAAATACAAGCTAATCAATAGACAGGTAAGATGAAAATAGATGATGGAAAGAAAATAAATCAATTGACGGACAACCAGTGATCAATAAGACCATAACGCCGTTTCTCCACAAAATAAATACGACTCTAAGGCAAAAATAGAAATGCTGGTAGTGATAATGGTGGTGGTGGTGGTGGTGGAACATGACGTTATGATAATCTATATTGAGAGAGAGAGAGAGAGAGAGAGAGAGAGAGAGAGAGAGAGAGAGAGAGAGAGAGAGAGAGAGAGAGAGAGAGAGAGAGAGAGAGAGAGAGAGAGAGAGAGAGAGAGAGAGAGAGAGAGAGAGAGAGAGAGAGAGAGAGAGAGGAGAGAGAGAGAGAGAGAGAGAGAGAGAGAGAGAGAGAGAGAGAGAGAGAGAGAGAGAGAGAGAGAGAGAGAGAGAGAGAGAGAGAGAGAGAGAGAGAGAGAGAGAGAGAGAGAGAGAGAGAGAGAGAGAGGAGAGAGAGAGAGAGAGAGAGAGAGAGAGAGAGAGAGAGAGAGAGAGAGAGAGAGAGAGAGAGAGAGAGAGAGAGAGAGAGAGAGAGAGAGAGAGAGGAGAGAGAGAGAGAGAGAGAGAGAGAGAGAGAGAGAGAGAGAGAGAGAGAGAGAGAGAGAGAGAGAGAGAGAGAGAGAGAGAGAGAGAGAGAGAGAGAGAGAGAGAGAGAGAGAGAGAGATAACGGGGAAGCAAGAAGATCCATCAAGATACGGCTGCAGAAATGACTTGGGTGGGATGAAGGGATGAAGGAGGGATGGAGGAAGAGAAGAAGGGAGAGAAGAAAGATGAGGAGGAAAAAATACGTGTGTGTGTGTGTGTGTGTGTCTGTGTGTGTGTGTGTGTGTGTGTGTGTGTGTGTGTGTGTGTGTGCACGCGCGCACATATGTGTGTCATCCTGCAAAACACTTTTGCCTTTCCATCACTCTTGAAATTTTACAACACTTTTATGGCCTTTCTAGTCCCCACCTCCCCATCCTTTACCTTTCTTCCCTCTTCCTCTGTTCCCTCTTCTTCCACACTTGCCTCCTCTTCTCCTTCCATTCTTTCCTCCTCTCGGCTTCTCTTCTATTTCTGTTTCCTCACACTGTGCATTATTCGTCACTCCTTCCCCGCCTTCCTTTCCTCGTCTTCTTCCTCGACATGTACTCTCAAATTGTTACTGTCAGTCGTAGTATCTTCCTTACATCTTATCTTCTTTATTTTTTCCCCATCTCTCATTATTTCTTCCTTCTCACAGTGTCCTCTGCACCCTTCCTTCATTTGGTTCTTGTGTCCTTCCCCTGATTCGTCTACCTCGCTGGACCCTCCCTCACTCTCTCCTATCAGGCAAAAATAAACAAAACCAACGAGAGAATATTGTATCTGTCATTTTTCTTTCATTTTTTTTTTTTCGTCGGCAGAGTAGGAGTGATAGAGATTGGTTGTTACTCCCATGAGCGTGTGTGTCAGCAGGGCGGTGTGTCTCCCTCCTTACAGTGGGAAAAAAGAAGGAAAGTGCTGAGGGAGGGAGAGAGTGTGGCGAGAGAGGGAGGACGAGAGGGTGAGTGGGAGGGGAAGGGAGGGAAGGGAAGGAGAGAAGGTGGGTCAGGTGTTGTTGTTTCTCAATTGTTTTGATTGGAAAGCGGCTCTTGATGTAATTGGAGAGAGAGAGAGAGAGAGAGAGAGAGAGAGAGAGAGAGAGAGAGAGAGAGAGAGAGAGAGAGAGAGAGAGAGAGAGAGAGAGAGAGAGAGAGAGAGAGAGAGAGAGAGAGAGAGAAAGAGAGAAAGAGAGACAAGCAGACACACAGTGAGACAAAGACAGACAAACTTAAACTTTACATCCAGGCAAAGAGGAAGACTTACAGACTTAGTGACAAAATAACTGAATGGCTGTCCTACATTCGTCCAGGTACGGCCCTTCCCTAACTCTATTGTTCTCGTCTTTGTCCTCTACACAATGAGCTCCACCATAAATCACTCCCAAACATCGCCTTTACCGAGAAAAAGTTTGCCTTCTTGCTTGGAAATAGTTAATGAACGCCACTTGATGACTGTGTGTTACGAGGGAGGGAGGAACGTGTAGAAAGAATCGATTAGTCTCACATTATTCATCTCCTTTACGTAATTTACTGACTGGTGGTAGTGAAGGAAAATTACAGAGGTAAATGAACAATTGTAGCTCAGTTTTGAACCCTTAAACTTTACCTCTTTTTGAAAACGTTTTTGTTGAGTGGGAGTCTTTTTTTTTTTTTTTATTGCATCACATCTAAATTTGATACGTTTTTAAAGATTTATTTCAGTTTTAGATTCTCCGTTTTTTTTCTGAATGCAAACTGGGTCATACTAACGTGGTCACTCCCTTACCTCACGCTTCTCTCACAACCCACCCCACCTGTACTCACTCCTGCAGGTAACCCCTCATTAGTGATATTCGTGTCGAGGTTCATTGTGGAAAACTTGTGAGGTGCGAGCTTCCTATCTTTCAGGCATGCGATTTGAGGTAAAAAGTGTGCATCATCTTACTTTTATTTCCTTCATGTGTCATAAAATAAAAAAAAATAATGGGGGAAACTGAAGTGTATCATGAAATATTCCTTGCCTTTCGTTGCAGGGGATTCTAAAGTGAAACGTACTGAGCACTTCACATTAAATTTAGTGGGAGTGGAAAAAAACGTTACTTAACTTGGGGAAAAAAATAATAATGATATGAAATGTGCTTAAATATTTTCTTTCATAATATATATATATAAAAAGCTTAGCATGACACATACGTAAAAATAAAAGGAATGAAAGAAGAAAAAAAAAGTAAGCTTAAAAATATATCACTCAAAACGAGGGTAAAGAAATATAGAAAACTTTGCCTTGACGTGAGATAAATAAAAACACAGTAACGACTTTTAAAACCACATGTGGGGATAACAATTCTAATCTAACATGAAAACACTAAATATTCACCTTAAAAAAAAAAAAACATTAAAACAAAATAACACAAAAAGCATCACAAATCCGTAAACAAACTAAAACTTTGAACTTGTATCATAAAGTTCAGAATTTGTTTAACACTCACCTCAGCGGGGAACATTTGGCCCTGGATGCTGTGTTCAGAGCCAACAGTGTGTGTGGTGCGGGCAGCGTTAGACCACCTCAGCACAGCGTGGGCGAGGGTGTGGGCGTAGTGGAGGGGACCGTCACTCACCTGCCACACCTTTCCCGCGCCCACAGACCATCGTAATCCAAAGCCAGTATTGGTCAGAGTCCCATCAACCTGTGTGTGTGTGTGTGTGTGGTGTGTTTTGGAGGAAAAAGAGAGGGGAGACTGCGTTATTCATGGATGAGTGAAGGGAAAACGAGAGTATGTGATTTCATTTTTCTTTTCTTTTCAAGGCCCACATATTAAGGGGACAAACCACACACACACACACACACACACACACACACACACACACACACACACACACACACACACACACACACACACACACACACACACACACACACACACACACACACACACACACACACACACACACACACACACACACACACACACACACACACACACACACACACATCACACACACACACACACACACACACACACACACACACACACACACACACACACACACACACACACACACACACACACACACACACACACACACACACACAGTATTTCGTCAATTCCAGCATCATCTCTTCCCTTCCCTTCCCTTCCCTTCCCTTCCCTTCCCTTCCCTTCCCTTCCCTTCCCTTGCACATGTCTCGTTTTAAGACAGATTACACAGTGACCTGACTGTGCTATTCTGAAGAACCTCTTTTATTTATCTATTTTGGTCACATCTCTATGCATTGAGTAGCCTATTTCATCCATTTATTATTACGTGTCATGTATTCAGTTGTTTACGAACTCATTAGCAGATGTTACATATAAATAATGAGAAAACTTGCATAAAGAGAATTACCAATAGCTTAACTGCAATTAAGAACACTGATGCATGCTGTTTACCACGAGAGAGAGAGAGAGAGAGAGAGAGAGAGAGAGAGAGAGAGAGAGAGAGAGAGAGAGAGAGAGAGAGAGAGAGAGAGAGAGAGAGAGAGAGAGAGAGAGAGAGAGAGAGAGAGGAGAGAGAGAGAGAGAGAGAGAGAGAGAGAGAGAGAGAGAGAGAGAGGAGAGAGAGAGAGAGAGAGAGAGAGAGAGAGAGAGAGAGAGAGAGAGAGAGAGAGAGAGGAGAGAGAGAGAGAGAGAGAGAGAGAGAGAGAGAGAGAGAGAGAGAGAGAGAGAGAGAGAGAGAGAGAGAGAGAGAGAGAGAGAGGAGAGAGAGAGAGAGAGAGAGAGAGAGAGAGAGAGAGAGAGAGAGAGAGAGAGAGAGAGAGAGAGAGAGAGAGAGAGAGAGAGAGAGAGAGAGAGAGAGAGAGGAGAGAGAGAGAGAGAGAGAGAGAGAGAGAGAGAGAGAGAGAGAGAGAGAGAGAGAGAGAGAGAGAGGAGAGAGAGAGAGAGAGAGAGAGGAGAGAGAGAGAGAGAGAGAGAGAGAGAGAGAGAGAGAGAGAGAGAGAGACTTGGGGGAGGAAGGAAGGGAGAGAGGGAGAGAGTGAGGTAGTGAGAAAAAATATCATTGAAAAATAGAAATAGAGACAGAGACAGACACATGGGGTTGGGGGAAACAGACACACACACACACACACACACACACACACACACACACACACACACACACACACACACACACACACACACACACACACACACCTGGAATAAAAGGACCAATTACAAACAGAAACCCCAACACCCTTAACAAACACACACACACACACACACACACACACACACACACACACACACACACACACACACACACACACACACACACACACACACACACACACACACACACACACACACACACACACACACACACATTAAAAAAAGGACAAATAAACCTAAACAGCATACACATAAACCAGCTTTACTTACCTTATGAGATGAGAGAGTGAGGTGAGGGAGGGTGTGGTCAAACACTATGGACGAGGTCACCAGGTCAACAGGTGATTGCCTTCTCCCATCGCTACACAGCCTCCACCTTCTGTTGATAATCCCCCAAAAACCAGGTCCTGAAATTCCGTCGTAACTCCACCAGGAAGACCAGTCGAAGGTTGTATTCTCGTCTGCAAAGGGAGAAGTAGAGACACTCAGTAGTAATGGTGGTGGTGGTGATAGGTGGATCGGTGGAAGTGGTGGCGATAAAGTTCACTGGTGGAAGAGAAGGAGACAAGTTCAATTTTGGTAATGGAAAGTGGATGCTAAAGTGTGGTGGAGACAGGCAGAATAGTGGTGGTGGTGGTGGTGGAGGAAGGGAGAGAGAGTGGCGTTGATGAGAGGTGGAGAGAAAGATGAGCTGCAATACTGGAGAAAAGAGGAAAGAGTGAATGGCACTGAAAGAGAAGGAGAGTGGTGGTGGTGGTGGTGGTGGTGGTGGTGGTGGTGGTGGTGGTGGTGGTGGTGGTAATGTAATGAGGTAGTGGTGGTGGTGGTGGTAGTACTCTTGGGGAGGGGAATGAATGAATGGCATTGTAGGGAGAGTGAATAAAGGTGATGTAGGTAGTGAAGCAGAGGGAAAAATGAATAAATAATGTCAAGGGAAGGGAGAGCGTTTCAGGGGATAAAGAGAAGTACCCTGAATATTAGAGGTGGAAAGGCTAGGGACATAGTAGATTATGGTGGTGGTGGTGGTGGTGGTGGTGGTGGTGGTGGTGGTGGTGGTGGTGGTGGTGGTGGTGGTGGTGGTGGAGGTGGTGGAGTAGGGAGAGAGACCGCAAAATTAAATATGCAAGGAATCATTGAAAGGGATATGCAAAGCGAAAAGGCAATGAAGGAGTACAAGGAAATAGGAAATAGGAAGAAAAACTAAAACAGAAAACGAAAGGAAATCAGAACACACACACACACACACACACACACACACACACACACTCCAACACAAACACACAAACCTAAAAATTACAGCACATGAACGGAACCAAATATTGCAAAGCCTCCCCGAACCTCTCAATCGTAAATTCACTTGTTCAAACACGGAATTAAGACACAACAAACATGCAAAAGGCCTCATATGACTTCCACACCGCCTCTTCCCTCCTCCTCCTCCTCCTCCTCCTCCTCCTCCTCCTCCTCCTCCTCCTCCTCCTCCTCCTCCTCCTCCTCCTCCTCCTCCTCCTCCTCCACACAGGTGCTTGAGGCTAGGATTGCAAGGGTTTACTTCACGAGGACACAGCTACGTATCTTAACCTGCCGAAAATAGGTTTGTGTTTACCCGGCAAACTACACATCCACCTCCATTTCATTTTTTTTTCATCTCTTTGTGTAAACCAACATGATTCTCTGAAGTGGAGGAAGGAGGATGCATGCTAGAGAGTAGAGGGTGTGAGGGAGGGAGGGGGAGGAAGAAGAGAGAGAGAGAGAGAGAGAGAGAGAGAGAGAGAGAGAGAGAGAGAGAGAGAGAGAGAGAGACAGGAGTGTGTGCCCTTAATTAAGCAACCACACGCGTCCTTCCACACTATAACAACACACAGGAAAGATTACCACCTTAAAAATGCACCGTACTTAACGCTTAAGGGTGAAAGGGGAAAAGGAGAAAAAGGGAGAAAGGTAGACGGTAGAAAGGACAAGAAAGAGATCCTATATTCCTCTCCCTTTTCCTTCACCCTTTCTTAATTGAGGATCAGCTTTGTCATGTAACTCATTTCTCGTTTGTGATTGGAGGAGATTAACGACACCAGTTTCATCTACTTGATTGTGTGCATTTCAGTAACACACACATACATATACATGGATATAAATACATACATACATGCAAGGACACACACATACACACGCACACACAGGCAATTAAAAGGACTATAGCAATACAACTGTGTGTGTGTGTGTGTGTGTGTTGTGTGTGTGTGTGTGTGTGTGTGTGTGTGTGTGTGTGTGTGTGTGTGTTTGTGTGTATGTTAGGAAGGATATAGAGACCAAAGGTATTTTAATGAAGGTACGAAGTATAGAAGACGCTAAGTAAACAGAGAGAGAGAGAGAGAGAAAGGGAAAGAGAGAGAAAGAGAAAGAGAAAGAGAAAGGGAGAGAGAGAGGATGAGAGAGAAAGAGAGGGAAAATAAGTAATAAAAAAAGAATTCAAATAGAAAAAAAAAAATAACGACAAATAGGAAAAAAAAATGATGAGGAGAAGGAAGAAGACAAAATAAGTTAGAAGAGTAGAAGAAAGAGTCCATTGAATTAGAGAGAAAAAAAAAACGAAAGAAATAGAAAAACGAAAGAAAGAAAGAGAGAGAGATAGAGGAAGAGGAAGAACGGGGGTAAAGGGGGGGGGTGGGGGGGAAGAGAAACTGATAACAATTCCCAAGAGAACTGTTCCTCCCGCCTGACTAGCAATTATCTCTGCTAATAGCTTTGGAACCTATTGGAGGAGGAGGAGGAGGAGGAGGAGGAGGAGGAGGAGGAGGAAGAGAAGTAAGAGGAGGAAGGAGGAATGGACCCAGAAAGGAAAGGAGGAGGGAGGGACCTAAGGGTATTATTGGCTTATTGGGAGCCTGAATATGGATCTTATCAACTCGATCATCTTTGTGCAATTCTTGTCTCCTATTTTTGGCTTCTAATGATTTTCTTCCATTCCCTGTTGACTCTTGTTTCATTCCCACTCATTTTGTATTAGTGTCTCTCCTCATGTGTTTTGTTTTCCCTATTCTCCTCTCCTGTCTCTCCTTCCCTTCTTCATTTACTTCTTCATCAATTTCTTCTGTTTCCTCCACTCCATCTAATGATTGTTATCCATATTGCTCCTCCTCTTCCCTATCGTGTATTTTTTGCTTCTCCTCCTTCATCATTGTTCATCTTTATCCTACGTAGTAACTGGGATATTTTCTCTATCGTGGG
>JAPQNM010000017.1:4809343-4821843 GCA_029783475.1 Metacarcinus magister | reverse complement strand
GAGGCAGATGACCAGGAGCACCGTGACCTTACGATGTGGCACCATGACGCCACCACCACCACCACCACCACCACTACTTCCTCCTCCTACCACTTCCACCACCACCACCTCTTTCTTCTCCCCAACCTCACCCTTAAGCACCTCGCCCTTGACACTGCCATGTCCCTAGCGTCACCTTCAAGGCTTTACCGTCCGTCATTCGAAGCAGGTGAAGCGTGTCTCTATATATATCTTGTTCCTTAACACTGACTTTTGTATCACGTTGATTTGACAGTTTTTTTTATTTTTTTTATTTGGGGTTTATGGTGTTTCGGAGTCCCAGTGGTTCAGGGTTCGTTGTCAGTTCAAAGTATCACATCCTTTATTCACGAAGGTATTGGTTCCATCAGTTACAGTTATGATATTGTTGTTCTTTTTTTTTGGGGGGGGGTCCAGATTTATGTTTTTTTTTAATTTGTTTTTTTGTTTTTATTTTCCCACTGTCGCTTTGATGTGTATAATAACGTGTTATTTTGAACGTTTTGGTCGACTCGGTATCATTCCATGTCGACGCGCAAGGCTTTGTCAATGTTTTAATTGAACGTCCCCTAAATGGATACTCTTATATATATTTTTGTCGAAAGAAGTGCGTGGAATTATGGCCGTCATACGTTCACGCCGCACCGTGTATGTGTATTTCCTGCTGGCATAGTTATAGTGGTGCAAGGGACTTTTGTAGCAATTTTCCAGGTACAAAAATATCACAGCTTTAACAGTATTTGTTCAGTTAAGCTAAAAATGTTCCACTTTCATCTGGTGCAAGAGCTTCACGAGGCGTCACTGTTAGTTTCAAAGCCAAATTCACCTTCGAGTTGGAGGCAGAATCATCAAAAATTTCCAGAAATATCACACAGAAGCAACAACACTACTACCACCACTACCACCACCACCACTACCACCAGCAGGAACAGAAACAGACGCCATTATCGTGATTTAATACATTTGACTTCACATCAGACCGTCTCAGCAATTTTTCTTTTGGCACATTTTACCTCCGTTTGCGTTGGTCGATACTCCTCCATCACACTTGACAGTTTTACCTCCGTGTCTTCCTGGCCGTGACGGAGCCTCTGTTACCCTCCGTTGCCCTGCGTCATTACTGTCCCATGAGGCGATAAGGGCGGGAGGCGGAGTGTTTCACGCGTTCAGGGGCCGTTTGATGCTCCGTGACGTGAAATAAGTCTTGTGGAATATTTATCACGGACATGCTAAGAAACACGTGTGGGAATTTGACTCTAGTGTTATGTGTGTGTCTATGTTGATGTGAGTGTGTGTGTGTGTGTAGGTGTGTGTGTGTGTGTGTGTGTGTGTGTGTGTGTGTGTGTGTGTGTGTGTGTGTGTGGTGTGTGTGTGTGTGTGTGTGTGTTTAAAGGATGGGGTTAAATATTATATCACTGCGGTCAGTTTGTTCCTCGGTCAAGGTTGCACGTTGTGGCTTCACCTGTGGAGCCTCATTCACCGTTGCCACACCTGTCGGGAAGATACAGGTGATAATTATTTCATTCAGCGTGGGCGACAGGTAGTACAGGTAAATTATAGGATGGGAAGAAAATACCACATACCACATATACATCTGATACATACTTAACTTCTATCAAGAAACATTAACTCACGCAAGGCAATGTTAAGTGCGATGGAAAATATACACTTCGATTACTGTACAAGTGAAATACAAATTGAATGAAGAGAAGAAGTGTAATTATGATAGCAGGGAATAGAAAAAGGGGTAAATGATAGGTTAGGTCAGGTCACTCAATCACTGCACTCCTGTACTTCCCTATCTCGTGACCTGTGTGCCTTGGGACAGGTACAAATGGTAGGTTCCCAAGCTGACACCTGTAATTACTTCCACAGGTGAGTTATCTCTTCCCCTTACTCTCTCTTCGGCCCACCTACTTTCCCCCAACTTTCTTCCCCCCTTAACCTCAACCTCCTCGTTTCCCCTTTCTTCTCCATTCTTCTCCCTTTGTCTTTCCTGCTCATCTTTCTCCTTTTTCTTCTTCTCCGTCTTCTCTAATCTTTTTTGATAATTTTCTCTTCCACCTTCATTTCTGCTTAACTCGAGATTTTTCTTCTGGGTTTAATTATTTTTCTTGCTTTAGTTGTAATTTTTATTTTCTATCTCGTTTGTCTTCCTTTCCCGATATTTTACCTCCTCATCCTTGACATTCCTCCCTCACATTCCTCCTTTGTCTTCCAACCCCTCTCCTCCTCTTCCTCCTCGTCCTCCTTCCTGCTCCTTCCTCCTTCCTCCTCCTCCATCTTTATTTTCCTTTTTAACCTTTAATACTTACACTTAAATAAACACACACACACACACACACACACACACACACACACACACACACACACACACACACACACACACACACACACACACACACACACACACACACACACACACACACACACACACACACACACACACACACACACACACACACACACACACACACACACACACACACACACACACCCTAATGAGTGGTTTTAAAAGGAAGGAAAATACACTCATTAACCATAATGGGATGATCCCTTTGATTACGTAAACTACACCTTGAATTAAGAGGCAATTAATTACGTCCAGGTAACCACTTGCTGTTTTCCTCTAGTAACGAGAAATTTTAGAAATGTGCTGCATTCTTGGAAAAATAATAAACGAGCTTTTTCTCAATTTTGTAATGCACTACACACGGAAATCAAGTATCGCCTGGCTGCATATTTTCATGTACGTATTTATTATTATTAGTATTTATATTATTATTATTATTATTATTATTATTATTATTATTATTATTATTATATTATTATTATATTATTAATTATTATTATTATTATTATTATTATTATTATTATTAGTAGTAGTAGTAGTAGTAGTAGTAGTAGTAGTAGTAGTAGTGTTATTAATATAAGTATTATTATTATTAATATTATTAATATTACTTTATTATTATCATAGTTGTGGCATGACATGAAGGTTTTCACTGACACACCCAATAATCATAAGTGCAGTCACACGCACACATGCACACGTACACGCACGCATGCAAGGATTTAGAAGACAATTGAAATCTTACGCTTAACCCATTCAGTTCTTGCGGCACACCGTATGTGCCAGCAGCGTCTCCCTCTCCTGTGTTTGCGGCACGACGTCTGTGCCAAAATCTTTATATCATTCCCATGCATATACCAAACGTATGATGACAATAAGTATAGGCCAGTGTAACAACTTTTATCATTATTTACAAATTTCGATTGTCTTATGTATCAGAATTACCGTTCTTATGAGTATTTATGTGATATTCAATAGATAATTTTACGGTACGATAACTGCGGTTTGGCAACACCGCCGGCAGCAATATATAACCGTCGCTCCGTCGGCCGTCAGCGACGGGCTCTTCTAGCTAGCATTAGATATTGGATATTGAAAATATTAGAAATATTGGAAATATCATTGCAGCATCTGATACACCTAATTAAACTGTACAACTGTCATTATGAATATTTGTTTTATGACTAATAATTACGCAGTAAAATGAAACTTAATATTTATATATAAACATGACTTTCCTCCTCATTTTCCCGAAAGCTATTAGAGATATTGGAAATATCATTGCAGCATCTGATAGACCTAATTAAACTGTACAACTGATATTATGAATATTTGTTCTATGACTAATAATTACGCAGTAAAATGAAACTTAATATTTATTTAAAAACATGACTTTCCTCCTAATTTTCTCGAAAGCTATTAGAGATATTGGAAATATCATTGCAACAGCTGATACACCTAATTAAACTGTACAACTGATATTATGAATATTTTTTCTATGACTAATAATTACGCAGTAAAATGAAACTTAATATTTATTTAAAAACATGAATTTCCTCCTCATTTTCCCCAAAGCTATTAGATATTGGAAATATCATTGCAGCATCTGATACACCTAATTAAACTGTACAACTGTCATTATGAATATTTGTTCTATGACTAACAATTACGCAGTAAAATTAAACTTAATATTTATTTAAAAACATGACTTTCCTCCTCATTTTCTCGAAATCTATTAGAGATATTGGAAATATCATTGCAGCATCTGATACACCTAATTAAACTGTACAACTGTGATTATGAATATTTGTTCTATGACTAATAATTACGCAGTAAAATGAAACTTAATATTTATATAAAAACATGACTTTTTTCCTCATTTTCCCGAGCTATTAGAGATATTGGAAATATGATTGCAGCATCTGATACACCTAATTAAACTGTACAACTGTCATTATGAATATTTGTTCTATGACTAATAATTACGCAGAAAAATGAAACTTAATATTTATATAAAAACATGAATTTCCTCCTCATTTTCTCGAAAGCTATTAGAGAAATTGGAAATATCATTGCAGCATCTGATAGACCTAATTAAACTGTAAAACTGATATTATGAATATTTGTTCTATGACTAATAATTACGCAGTAAAATTAAACTTAATATTTATTTAAGAACATGACTTTCCTCTTCATTTTCTCGAAAGCTATTAGAGATAATGGAAATATTATTAAGGCATCTGATAACACTAATTAAATTGTACAACTGTCATTATGAATATTTGTTCTATGACTAATAATTACTCAGTAAAATGAAACTTAATATTTTTATATAAACATAACTTTTCTCCTCATTTCCTCGAAAGCTATTAGAGATATTGGAAATATCATTGCAGCATCTGATACACCTAATTAAACTGTACAACTGTCATTATTAATATTTGTTCTATGACTAATAATTACGCAGTAAAATGAAACTTAATATTTTTATAAAAACCTGAATTTCCTCCTCATTTTCTCGAAATCTATTAGAGATATTGGAAATATCATTGCAGCATCTGATAAACCTAATTAAACTGTAAAACTGAAATTATGAATATTTGTTCTATGACTAATAATTACGCAATAAAATGAAACTTAATATTTATATAAAAACATGACTTTCCTCCTCATTTTCTCGAAAGCTATTAGAGATATTGGAAATATCATTGCAGGTTCTGATACACCTAATTAAACTGTAAAACTCTCATTATGAATATTTGTTCTATCACTAATAATTACGCAGTAAAATAAAACTTAATATTTATATAAAAACATGATTTTCCTCCTCATTTTCTCGAAAGCTTTTAGAGATATTGGAAATATCACTGCAGCATCTGATAGACCTAATTAAACTGTAAATTTGACATTATGAATATTTGTTCTATGACTAATAATTACGCAGTAAAATGAAACTATATATTTATATAAAAACATGACATTCCTCCTCATTTTCTCGAAAGCTATTAGAGATATTGGAAATATCATTGCAGCATCTGATAGACCTAATTAAACTGTACAACTGTCATTATGAATATTTTCACTAGTACTAATAAATACTGAATTTTACTTTTTTTTAAATTACTTTCTTCCTCGTTTTCTCGAAAGCTATTAGAGATATTAGAAATATCATTGCATGATCTGATACAACTAATTCAACTGTACAACTGATATTATGAATATTTGTTCTATGACTAATAATTACGAAGTTAAATAAAACCGTATTATTATATAAAAAAATGATTTTCCTCGTCATTTTCTCGAAAGCTTTTAGAGATATTGGAAATATAATTCCAGCATCTGATAGACCTAATTAAACTGTACAATTGATATTATGAATATTTGTTCTATGACTAATAATTACGCAGTTAAATGAAACTTAATATTTATTTAAAAACATGACTTTCCTCCTAATTTTCTCGAAAGCTATTAGAGATATTGGGAATATCATTGCAACAGCTGATACACCTAATTAAACTGTACAACTGATATTATGAATATTTTTTCTATGACTAATAATTACGCAGTAAAATGAAACTTAATATTTATTTAAAAACATGAATTTCTTCCTCATTTTCCCGAAAGCTATTAGATATTGGAAATATCATTGCAGCATCTGATACACCTAATTAAACTGTACAACTGTCATTATGAATATTTGTTCTATGACTAAGAATTACGCAGTAAAATTAAACTTAATATTTATTTAAAAACATGACTTTCCTCCTCATTTTCTCGAAAGCTATTAGAGATATTGGAAATATCATTGCAGCATCTGATACACCTAATTAAACTGTACAACTGTGTTTATGAATATTTGTTCTATGACTAATAATTACGCAGTAAAATGAAACTTAATATTTATATAAAAACATGACTTTCCTCCTCATTTTCCCGAGAGCTATTAGAGATATTGGAAATATGATTGCAGCA
Organism: Metacarcinus magister; assembly: GCA_029783475.1. Taxonomy (NCBI): domain Eukaryota; kingdom Metazoa; phylum Arthropoda; class Malacostraca; order Decapoda; family Cancridae; genus Metacarcinus; species Metacarcinus magister. The sequence continues at coordinate 4,815,500 of JAPQNM010000017.1, read as the reverse complement.
TCTGATACACCTAATTAAACTGTACAACTGTTATTATGAATATTTGTTCTATGATTAATAATTACGGAGAAAAATGAAACTTAATATTTATATAAAAACATGACTTTCCTCCTCATTTTCTCGAAAGCTATTAGAGATATTGGAAATATCATTGCAGCATCTGATAGACCTAATTAAACTGTAAAACTGATATTATGAATATTTGTTCTATGACTAATAATTACGCAGTAAAATTAAACTTAATATTTATTTAAAAACATGACTTTCCTCCTCATTTTCTCGAAAGCTATTAGAGATAATGGAAATATTATTAAGGCATCTGATACAACTAATTAAATTGTACAACTGTCATTATGAATATTTGTTCTATGACTAATAATTACTCAGTAAAATGAAACTTAATATTTTTATATAAACATAACTTTTCTCCTCATTTTCCTCGAAAGCTATTAGAGATATTGGAAATATCATTGCAGCATCTGATAACCTAATTAAACTGTAAAACTGATATTATGAATATTTGTTCTATGACTAATAATTACGCAGTAAAATGAAACTTAATATTTATATAAAAACATGACTTTCCTCCTCATTTTCTCGAAAGCTATTAGAGATATTGGAAATATCATTGCAGCATCTGATACACCTAATTAAACTGTACAACTGTCATTATGAATATTTGTTCTATGACTAATAATTACGCAGTAAAATGAAAACTTAATATTTATATAAAAACATGACTTTTCCTCCTCATTTTCTCGAAAGCTATTAGAGATATTGGAAATATCATTGCAGCATCTGATACACCTAATTAAACTGTACAACTGTCATTATGAATATTTGTTCTATGACTAATAATTACGCAGTAAAATGAAACTTAATATTTATATAAAAACATGACATTTCCTCCTCATTTTCTCGAAAGCTATTAGAGATATTGGAAATATCATTGCAGCATCTGATAAACCTAATTAAACTGTAAAACTGAAATTATGAATATTTGTTCTATGACTAATAATTACGCAGTAAAATGAAACTTAATATTTATATAAAAACATGACTTTCCTCCTCATTTTCTCGAAAGCTATTAGAGATATTGGAAATATCATTGCAGGTTCTGATACACCTAATTAAACTGTACAACTCTCATTATGAATATTTGTTCTATCACTAATAATTACGCAGTAAAATAAAACTTAATATTTATATAAAAACATGATTTTCCTCCTCATTTTCTCGAAAGCTATTAGAGATATTGGAAATATCACTGCAGCATCTGATAGACCTAATTAAACTGTAAACTTTGACATTATGAATATTTGTTCTATGACTAATAATTACGCAGTAAAATGAAACTATATATTTATATAAAAACATGACATTCCTCCTCATTTTCTCGAAAGCTATTAGAGATATTGGAAATATCATTGCAGCATCTGATAGACCTAATTAAACTGTACAACTGTCATTATGAATATTTTCACTAGTACTAATAAATACTGAAATTTACTTTTTTTTAAATTACTTTCTTCCTCGTTTTCTCGAAAGCTATTAGAGATATTGGAAATATCATTGCATGCATCTGATACAACTAATTCAACTGTACAACTGATATTATGAATATTTGTTCTATGACTAATAATTACGCAGTAAAATAAAACCGTATATTTATATAAAAAAATGATTTTCCTCGTCATTTTCTCGAAAGCTATTAGAGATATTGGAAATATCATTGCAGCATCTGATAGACCTAATTAAACTGTACAACTGATATTATGAATATTTGTTCTATGACTAATAATTACGCAGTAAAATGAAACTTAATATTTATTTAAAAACATGACTTTCCTCCTCATTTTCTCGAAAGCTATTAGAGATATTGGAAATATCATTGCAGCATCTGATACACCTAATTAAACTGTACAACTGTCATTATGAATATTTGTTCTATGACTAATAATTACGCAGTAAAATGAAACTTAATATTTATTTAAAAACATGAATTTCCTCCTCATTTTCCCGAAAGCTATTAGAGATATTGGAAATATCATTGCAGCATCTGATACACCTAATTAAACTGTACAACTGTCATTATGAATATTTGTTCTATGACTAATAATTACGCAGTAAAATTAAACTTAATATTTATTTAAAAACATGACTTTCCTCCTCATTTTCTCGAAAGCTATTAGAGATATTGGAAATATCATTGCAGCATCTGATACACCTAATTAAACTGTACAACTGTCATTATGAATATTTGTTCTATGACTAATAATTACGCAGTAAAATGAAACTTAATATTTATATAAAAACATGACTTTCCTCCTCATTTTCTCGAAAGCTATTAGAGATATTGGAAATATCATTGCAGCATCTGATACACCTAATTAAACTGTACAACTGTATTATGAATATTTGTTCTATGACTAATAATTACGCAGTAAAATGAAACTTAATATTTATATAAAAACATGACTTTCCTCCTCATTTTCTCGAAAAGCTATTAGAGATATTGGAAATATCATTGCAGCATCTGATACACCTAATTAAACTGTACAAACTGTCATTATGAATATTTGTTCTATGACTAATAATTACGCAGTAAAATTAAACTTAATATTTATTTAAAAACATGACTTTCCTCCTCATTTTCTCGAAAGCTATTAGAGATATTGGAAATATCATTGCAGCATCTGATACACCTAATTAAACTGTACAACTGTCATTATGAATATTTGTTCTATGACTAATAATTACGCAGTAAAATGAAACTTAATATTTATATAAAAACATGACTTTCCTCCTCATTTTCTCGAAAGCTATTAGAGATATTGGAAATATCATTGCAGCATCTGATAAACCTAATTAAACTGTACAACTGAAATTATGAATATTTGTTCTATGACTAATAATTACGCAGTAAAATGAAACTTAATATTTATATAAAAACATGACTTTCCTCCTCATTTTCTCGAAAGCTATTAGAGATATTGGAAATATCATTGCAGGTTCTGATACACCTAATTAAACTGTACAACTCTCATTATGAATATTTGTTCTATGACTAATAATTACGCAGTAAAATAAAACTTAATATTTATATAAAAACATGATTTTCCTCCTCATTTTCTCGAAAGCTATTAGAGATATTGGAAATATCACTGCAGCATCTGATAGACCTAATTAAACTGTAAATTTGACATTATGAATATTTGTTCTATGACTAATAATTACGCAGTAAAATGAAACTATATATTTATATAAAAACATGACATTCCTCCTCATTTTCTCGAAAGCTATTAGAGATATTGGAAATATCATTGCAGCATCTGATAGACCTAATTAAACTGTACAACTGTCATTATGAATATTTTCACTAGTACTAATAAATACTGAATTTTACTTTTTTTAAATTACTTTCTTCCTCGTTTTCTCGAAAGCTATTAGAGATATTGGAAATATCATTGCATCATCTGATACAACTAATTCAACTGTACAACTGATATTATGAATATTTGTTCTATGACTAATAATTACGCAGTAAATAAAACCGTATATTTTATATAAAAAAATGATTTTCCTCGTCATTTTCTCGAAAGCTTTTGGAGATATTGGAAATATAATTGCAGCATCTGATAGACCTAATTAAACTGTACAATTGATATTATGAATATTTGTTCTATGACTAATAATTACGCAGTAAAATTAAACTTAATATTTATTTAAAAACATGACTTTCCTCCTCATTTTCCCGAAAGCTATTAGAGATAATGGAAATATTATTAAGGCATCTGATACAACTAATTAAATTGTACAACTGTCATTATGAATATTTGTTCTATGACTAATAATTACTCAGTAAAATGAAACTTAATATTTTTATATAAACATAACTTTTCTCCTCATTTCCTCGAAAGCTATTAGAGATATTGGAAATATCATTGCAGCATCTGATACACCTAATTAAACTGTACAACTGTCATTATAAATATTTGTTCTATGACTAACAATTACGCAGTAAAATTAAACTTAATATTTATTTAAAAACATGACTTTCCTCCTCATTTTCTCGCAAGCTATTAGAGATATTGGAAATATCATTGCAGCATCTGATACACCTAATTAAACTGTACAACTGTGATTATGAATATTTGTTCTATGACTAATAATTACGCAGTAAAATGAAACTTAATATTTATATAAAAACATGACTTTCCTCCTCATTTTCCCGAGAGCTATTAGAGATATTGGAAATATGATTGTTGCATCTGATACACCTAATTAAACTGTACAACTGTCTTTATGAATATTTGTTCTATGACTAATAATTACGCAGAAAAATGAAACTTAATATTTATATAAAAACATGACTTTCCTCCTCATTTTCTCGAAAGCTATTAGAGATATTGGAAATATCATTGCAGCATCTGATAGACCTAATTAAACTGTAAAACTGATATTATGAATATTTGTTCTATGACTAATAATTACGCAGTAAAATTAAACTTAATATTTATTTAAAAACATGACTTTCCTCCTCATTTTCTCGAAAGCTATTAGAGATAATGGAAATATTATTAAGGCATCTGATACAACTAATTAAATTGTACAACTGTCATTATGAATATTTGTTCTATGACTAATAATTACTCAGTAAAATTAAACTTAATATTTTTATATAAACATAACTTTTCTCCTCATTTCCTCGAAAGCTATTAGAGATATTGGAAATATCATTGCAGCATCTGATACACCTAATTAAACTGTACAACTGTCATTATGAATATTTGTTCTATGACTAATAATTACGCAGTAAAATGAAACTTAATATTTTTATAAAAACATGAATTTCCTCCTCATTTTCTCGAAAGCTATTAGAGATATTGGAAATATCATTGCAGCATCTGATAAACCTAATTAAACTGTAAAACTGAAATTATGAATATTTGTTCTATGACTAATAATTACGCAGTAAAATGAAACTTAATATTTTTATAAAAACCTGAATTTCCTCCTCATTTTCTCGAAAGCTATTAGAGATATTGGAAATATCATTGCAACAGCTGATACACCTAATTAAACTGTACAACTGATATTATGAATATTTGTTCTATGACTAATAATTACGCAGTAAAATGAAACTTAATATTTATTTAAAAACATGAATTTCCTCCTCATTTTCCCCAAAGCTATTAGATATTGGAAATATCATTGAAGCATCTGATACACCTAATTAAACTGTACAACTGTCATTATGAATATTTGTTCTATGACTAATAATTACGCAATAAAATGAAACTTAATATTTATATAAAAACATGACTTTCCTCCTCATTTTCTCGATAGCTATTAGAGATATTGGAAATATCATTGCAGGTTCTGATACACCTAATTAAACTGTACAACTCTCATTATGAATATTTGTTCTATCACTAATAATTACGCAGTAAAATAAAACTTAATATTTATATAAAAACATGATTTTCCTCCTCATTTTCTCGAAAGCTATTAGAGATATTGGAAATATCACTACAGCATCTGATAGACCTAATTAAACTGTAAATTTGACATTATGAATATTTGTTCTATGACTAATAATTACGCAGTAAAATGAAACTATATATTTATATAAAAACATGACATTCCTCCTCATTTTCTCGAAAGCTATTAGAGATATTGGAAATATCATTGCAGCATCTGATAGACCTAATTAAACTGTACAACTGTCAATATGAATATTTTCACTAGTACTAATAAATACTGAATTTTACTTTTTTTTAAATTACTTTCTTCCTCGTTTTCTCGAAAGCTATTAGAGATATTGGAAATATCATTGCATCATCTGATACAACTAATTCAACTGTACAACTGATATTATGAATATTTGTTCTATGACTAATAATTACGAAGTTAAATAAAACCATATTTTTATATAAAAAAATGATTTTCCTCGTCATTTTCTCGAAAGCTTTTAGAGATATTGGAAATATAATTCCAGCATCTGATAGACCTAATTAAACTGTACAATTGATATTATGAATATTTGTTCTATGACTAATAATTACGCAGTAAAATGAAACTTAATATTTATTTAAAAACATGACTTTCCTCCTAATTTTCTCGAAAGCTATTAGAGATATTGGGAATATCATTG
>JAPQNM010000017.1:4791843-4794343 GCA_029783475.1 Metacarcinus magister | reverse complement strand
CTTGTTATTGCATATTGAAAATGTGCAACTTTGATTCATACGATTTTTCACGTTTTTGTGACGGAAATTATTATTATTATTATTATTATTTTGGCCCGGAAAATGTCGACCAAAATATACGTCAAAAATATTGACGCCACTTTACTGCAAAACTATTAGTCCTAGAGCATCTATGCATTGAAACAACTGTGTAGAGTTTAACAAGTTTAACAAGGTCTATCAGATGGTTTGATAATATTTTCAATATCTCCAATCGGTTTTAAGACAATTAGGAAGATAGTAATGTTGTTTTAAAAATATATATGTAACATTTTCTCAATTATTCACATTTTATTGTTATTATACTATTACTCAAAAGCACGGCCGTATTTTGCTCTTTCCTTACTACTCAATACACGAAAAAAATAAATGTCACAGTTTTTCAATTGTTTACATTTCTTTGCCATTATATTATAGTTCAAAAGAACGGGCATTTTCTCTTCTTTTTATAGTACATCATACATTTATTAGGTAAGACTCCAACTTTTCGAGTTATTTAATATATTTGCCTGACAATTTTCAAAGGTTAAAATCTCACAAAATATGGTCTGTAGAGGTCTTGCATGAGAAACACGAAGTTAGACTCAATTTTATTAAAGTAAATATATAGGGAACTTTGTAGTGTTTGACAAGTTTTATCAGAGCAACACATATTAGTATCAAATTTGGTCAAGGCAGCGACGAAAAGAAGGTCAAATGGTAACTTTCGAAATGCCACGTCAATCTTTCACTGTAACCGCCACCACATTTTTCACACCTGTTTTCAATGTGTGTGTTGGGGGTTGAGTTACTACCAAGAAAAGTTTGGGGTTTGGTTTAAGTTACATTTGTACTTCGACTTTGTTTTCTGTCTTTAAGCTGGAAGGAAGTTTTTGTCTTGGACAATACAAAAGTCGTGTTTGAATTATGAATTTTCCAAAGACTAATTTTCTGTCAGATAAAGTCCAAGGGCATCAATGTTTTTTTTTCTTCTGGGGATGCACGAAACATTATTTAAGAGGAGGAGGAGAAGGAGGGGGAGGAGGAGGAGGAGGAGGAGGAGGAGGAGGAAGAGGAAGAGGAAGAAGAGGAGGAGGAGGAAAGGAAATTAGACTAAGATGATATAAGAACAGCCACATTATTGCATTTAATTTCTTTCTCCCATGTTTTATTAGTCTTTCTATTGTCTTCAAGCTTGATCGTAAAACTGAAAAACTGGATGTATATTTCAAGTAGATGCACATAATTATAAAGCAGATACAAGGAAAACGAAAAGGATGAGAAGAAAGTAGATGGAATGCTATCAATCTAATCGACTGTACAGGTTATAAATGCATGTTATTATAATTTTGCTCTCTCTCTCTCTCTCTCTCTCTCTCTCTCTCTCTCCTCTCTCCTCTCGTCTCTCTCTCTCTCCTCTCTCCTCTCTCATCTCTCTCTCTCTCTCTCTCTCTCTCTCTCTCTCTCTCTCTCTCTCTCTCTCTCTCTCTCTCTCTCTCTCTCTCTCTCTCTCTCTCTCTCTCTCTCTCTCTCTCTCTCTCTCTCTCTCTCTCTCTCTTTTTCATTTGCATTACTTTACATTATACAAATCAATCAGAGTAACCTTTCTTACAAGACCATCTGCGTCTCTCCACACCTCCCTCCTTCCATCCCACTCTCCTCTCCTCTCCTCCCTCCTTCCATCCCACTCTCCTCTCCTCTCCTCCCTCCTTCCATCCCACTCTCCTCTCCTCTCCTCCCTCTTTCCATCCCACTCTGCCTTGTTCCCTCCTACCTCTCACACCCACCAGCTAACACTCCATCGTTTCTTCCTCTCTCTATATTTATTTTATATGTAAATTTTATAACGTTAAAAAAAAAACTAGAAATACGGTGTTGTCTACTTTTATTTGTTTATTTATGTATCTTTTTCAATTTGTTTCGGATCGGTGTTTTATGTCCTTGACTTGTTTGTGTTTATTGTTTACTGTGATCGTGTTTGTTTCGTGTTTGGATTTTATTTCTCTCTCTCTCTCTCTCTTTTCGTTGGTTTTATTTTTTTTTTTTATATATAGTGATGTGTTGTTATGCTCTTAGTTTTACGTAACGAAGAACTAGATTACTATTTTTATCTTTACACAAAAAATATATAACGTAAAAAAGGTAAAACTCATCCAATAAGGTTTTTTAAATAAGGAATTGCAACTCAATCTCATGTAACAATCAGGTTCAGTAAACAATCGAGTGAGCCAAAAAGTGCTTTGAGTGGGATGTTTGTTTGACTTCCTCTATCATAACTTTTTCTTTCATAGAGTAAAGTTAGGACAGAATACACGGAATACTGATGTTTTTTCCTACGGTCAGTCTGTCAGCCTTGATGTTACGCCGCCGGGGATGTGTTACGCATTTATCAATAATTGTTGTGTGGTACTGAGTCATAGCGTCGTGATTCTAGAAAATGACAGTTCAGAGTAGAAGTTAAATGAAAAGTTTCTTCAAGGTG
>JAPQNM010000017.1:4766067-4786743 GCA_029783475.1 Metacarcinus magister | reverse complement strand
GTGTGTTGCTTTTGGACGCTGGAGATTCTCCAGCGTCCAAAGCAACACACACACACCCACAGTTTCACACCACACACACACACACGCACACACACACCCACACACACTAATTGTATATTTAAATATGTATAGAATGTATTGTTCTCCACATTTTCAACAAGGAAATTATACAATTATCTGAGCGTGGACTACATATTGTTATGAGAAATATAACTACTATAACTTTATTGATGAACGTGTATTGTTATCCATCTTTTAAATAAAAAATGATGTTCGAATTAATTAGAGAGAGAGAGAGAGAGAGATGAGAGAGACGAGCGATGAGAGAGAGAGATAGAGAGATGACGAGAGAGGGGAGGCGCTGAGAGCAGGACGAAATGGTCAGGCCACACATCTAGGTGGAATGGTTGGGACAAGGAAGGTCACATTACTATCACCGAGAGAGGAGGTTAAGAGGAGGAATGAGAGATATATAGGTGAACAATTTGCACGTATAATAGTATAGTAATAATAATAATAATAGTAAATAATTAATATCTTCTTCCCGTCCTCCTCCTCCTCTCTTCCTAGTAGTAGCTAAGGCTTTATCGTGTTTATTAGCTGGTGGTAGAGAGAGAGAGAGCGCGAGAGAGAGAGAGAGAGACAGAGAGAGAGAGAGAGAGAGAAAGAGGGAAAGGTGTGTTGGTGAAGATTTAAAATGAAAAGTAGTTTTTTTTGGCTTGTATCTCTCTCTCTCTCTCTCTCTCTCTCTAATGGTCCTACCTGTCTCATTAGGCTTTAAGGGAGGAGGGAGGGAGTGATGTCCCAATGGATTAAAAGAATGACCAGTTTGCCTTTGGGTGTCCAAGTACTGGTGGCGGCTATAGTACATTCACTGCATCTTCTTGGCCGCGTACATGGCTACTCGGTCCTGTGTGCGTATAGGTGTACGTTAGTTTATCTGGGTGTTTTATGGGTTTTTGTGTGTACGCATGGGTGTCTGTGTGTGCATTTTAGTATTTGTGTGGTACGTTAGCTGTTTGTGTGTGTATGTGAATTTTTTATGTGTGTGTATGGGTGTGGGTGTGTGTATGTGGATTTGTGTGTATGTATGGGTGTCTGTGTACGTTAGTTATCTGGGGGTTTGGTGTGTACGTATAAGTGTCTGTGTGTGTGTATGTTAGTTATTGGGGGTGGATGTGTGGTGTATATGTTAATTTTCTGTGTGTGTGTGTATGTGTGTTAGCTACCTGGGTGTGTACGTGTGGGTCCTTTGTGTGTGTATGTGTGCACGTTAGTATTTGGGGGTGTACGTGGATTTTCTGTGTACGTATGGGTGTATATATTGATTTTATGTGTGTATGTGTGGTGGGTTTGTGTACGTTAGTTATTTGTGTGTGTATGTTGATTTTTTTTGTGTGCGTATGAGTGTGGGTGTGTGCATGTTAGTTATTTGGGGGTGTACGGTGGGTTTTTGTGTGTACGTATGGGTGGTGTGTGGGGTGGTATTCTTGGCTGTGTACAGTACATGGCTACATCTGTCCTCTATGTGCGTATATGTGTAAGTTAGTTATTTGGGGTTTTATGGCTTTTTGTGTGTACGTATAGGTGTGTACGTTGATTTTTTATGTGTGCGTATGGGGGTGTGTGTGTGTACATTAGTTATTTTAGGGGTGCGTTTGGATTTTGTATGTACGTATAGGTGGATGTGTGTGTACAGTAGTTATTTGGGGGTGTACATTAATTTTCTGTGTATGTATGGGTGTATATGTTGATTTCTGTGTGTATGTTAGTTAACTGTGTGTGTACGTTGATTTTCTGCGTGTACGTATGGGTGTGTGTGTGTGTGTTAGTTACTTGTGTGTGCATGTACGTTGATTTCTGTGTGTACGTATATATGTGTGTGTGTAGGAAGGGAAGGGAAGGAAGGAAGGGAAGGGAAGGAAGGAAGGGAGAGGAAGGAAGGAAGGGAGAAGGGAAGGGAAGGAAGGGAGAAGGGAGGGAAGGAAGGAAGGAAGGAAGGAAGGAAAGTTATATAAATAAGAATTAATCATTTTTATTCTCAAGAAACTAAAAATTAATATATTTTTTCTTAGTTTGGACATATATATATAAATAATTACTATTTTTTTTACAGTTAAGTTAAGATATATACACACTATCTATTAATGTATTTATGTATATATATTTTAATTAACCCTTCCCCCCCCATACTACCTAACCCCACCTAACCTAACCTAACCCAACCCAACCCAACCCCATACTAACCTAACCTAACCTAGCCCCACAGGTGACCCAGAGCATGGCAGGCGTTGTCAAAAACCTGGAAGCCGCTATGAAGAGTATGAACTTAGAAAAAATATCGACGTTAATGGATAAATTTGAACATCAATTGAGGATTTAGACGTTCAGAGCTCCTACATGGACACTGCTATGGGGCAGACGGTGACTACAGCCATCCCGCAGGACTCTGTCAACGGACTCATGACCCAGGTCGCAGATGAAGCCGGGTCAGTGGTCGTAGGATCTGTAGGAGGAGGCGTAGGAGGAAGATGAGGATGTATGAGTTTAAGTTTGCTTGGGGTTGAAATTTTATTGTTTTTTTTGGATTATTGATATTTATTGTTGTTTTTTTTAAGTAATTTCCTACACACACACACACGCACACACACACACCATCCTAACACACTTTAAACACCCACGCCCACACACCCTATCTTGCCCTCCTATCCTCCCCCGCCCACCCACACACACTAACGCACCCTCTCCTTACCCCACCCACAGGCTTAGTTGAACACGGAGCTTCCCACGGGCGGCACCCTCTACCTTGGGCGTGGGCGTGACGGCAACCCAAGCAAGTCAGGATCAAGATGAACTTACTCAAAGACTTGCTAAGCTCAGGAACGCATAGTGAGAGAGATAATCTTTCATTCTTCTTCCTTTGAAATTATTTTGTTTGTTTGTTTCTCTCTCTCTCTCTATCTATTACTACTACTACTTCTACTACTACTACTATTACTATTACTACTACTACTACCTCTACTACTACTATTACCTCTACTACTACTACTACTACTACTACTACTACTACTACTACTATTGATGTTATTATTATTATTAATGATTATATTTACAATTAATTATATAAAATCTTAACTAAATGATCTTTGTTTGTTTGTTTTGTATAGACAACACAAACTCTTTAATTATATCTATATCTATCTATGTATAAGTATAAAGTATACAATATATATATATCTATATATTATAATATATATATAATAACTAAAGCAATGTAGAAAATATAAATGAAATAACACGACATTTTTATAGACATTGATATACACGAAGAAAAAAATATATTAAAGGAATTGTTTTTAAATAAATAAATAAATAAATGTTTTGAAGTTTTATTTATTTATACTCCTTTTACAAAATAAAGAAAAAATTACAATTCTTCCTTGTATAAAATAGGAGAGAGAGAGAGAGAGAAGAGAGAGAGGAGAGAGAGAGAGAGAGAGAGAGAGAGAGAGAGAGAGAGAGAGAGAGAGAGAGAGAGAGTGTGTGTGTGTGTGTGTGAAATATGATACAGAAAAAACAACAAATAATATTCAAATTTTCTCAACATGAAAAAAAAATATTTCTCATCCACCTAACATCCACTCCTATCCCCTGAGGTTGGCATCAATTACCAGCCTCCTACTGTGGTTCCCGGGGGAGACTTAGCTAAGGTTGCCCGTGTTGTCTGTATGCTGTCCAATACTACTGCTATAGCCGAGGCTTGGGCAAGGCTGGATCATAAGTTCGATTTGATGTACGCTAAGAGGGTCTTCGTGCATTGGTAAGCGTTGGTGTGAGTGTGGGCGTGTGTGGGTATATGTGTGTAAGTTTTGGTGTGTGTGGGTTAAGTGTGTGTAGCTGTGTGTGTGTTTTTTGTGTAAGTATGTGTGTGTTTTTGCTTGGGGTGTAATTTGGTGTGAAAGTCTACGGTGATTGCTACCCACATCACATCTTTTGGTAATATAGTTTCTCTCTCTTCTTGTCTCTCTCTTGGCTCTATCTATCTCTCTATTAATCCGTCTCTCTCCTCTCTTTCTTTCACTTATTCCTTCTCCTCCCTCTAATCCTACTCCACTATCAAATCTCCTCTTCCTTACTCTCTTAATTAATAACATCCTCTTCTTCCACCTCCTCCTCCTTCTCTTCCTCTCTTCTCTTAACAAACACATACCCCTCCTCCTTCCTCCTCTCCTCCTCCTCTTCTTTCTCCTCCTTCCCAGCCGCTACCAGACCTAATTTTTCTGCTAAGTTCATTCTGCCTAATCTGCTTGAGTATCTAATGGCTAATTCCAGTGTGTTTAAATTAGGCATTAATTGACCTATTTCTAAGGCCCGGCACTCCCTCTCACTGCGGCACGCTAGCTGTAAGGGTGAGGATAGGGTGATGGTAGGATGAGGGTAGGATGAGGGTAGGATGAGGTTAGGGTGAGGGTAGGGTGACGGTAGGGAAAGATAGAGAGAGAGATAGAGTGATAGAGTGAGAGGGAGAGAGAGGTAGGGTGAATCTCACCCTAATTCACCCGCAGGACACACCTGGGCTCACCAACGGGGTACAAAACGGCGCTGGTGAACCAACCACTCCGGGTGACGTAGCGGGTGACCTCTTCCCTCCTCCGGGTGTCAGCAGGGGAGAGGAGGAGGAGGAGTTTTCACTAAGTAGGATAAAGGCTCAGCTAGGATTCGCTGATGATGCCGAAGGAACATTTATAGGACTCCCGCTGCTGCTGCTGCTGCTGCTGCTGCTGCGCTGCCGTGCTGCTGGGGAAGGAGGTAGGATGGTAAATAATGGCTGTAGGATGTTGGATATTGATGTTTAAATATTGTAGGATTCTAAATAATGTCTGTAGGTTGGTAAATATTGCTGTAGGATTGTTTAGGAAGCTGTAGAATGTTAAATAATGGCTGTAGGATATCTTATAGTACTGTAGAATTATGTTTATATGTAGAGAATTGAAAAAAATACACTTTCTTCTACATTTTTTCATATTTTTTTCACTATTCTACAGGTGATAGTGTTGGGTCAGGTTAAGGCGGTGACCTGGCTGCCCCGCGGGTCATCGAGGTCAAGCTGCCGGAGGTACAGAAACCCTTCCAGCCGGGCATGTCTCCGGAGCATTTGGAGGAAAGATATATGGTAGGTTTCTCTCCATCTCTCTCTCTTAATTCTCCTTCAATCTCTCGTTTTCTAAAATAACTCTCTCTCTCTCTCTCTACCTTCAGTTTTCTACATAATATAATAGATAATATTCACCCATTCATACCCTTCCCCCATACACCCGTTAACACCCCTTCACCCATCACCCGGCAGCTGTGTGTATGGGTGAACATTTTATATATACACAACTATTAATGAAATATCAAAACAAACCCCTTTTCTTCACCCTTCCCCCGCGTTCACCCGTTCACCCGTCAATCCCCCTTCCCCCAGCTGTGAAATACGACGGGTGAACATCCTACCATCCTACAGACATTATTTAGAATCCTACAATATTTAAACATCAATATCCAACATCCTACAGCCATTATTTACCATCCTACACCTACCTAAACTATCCTACAGTATCCTACCTCCTTCCCCAGCAGCAGCGGCAGCAGCAGGGAGTCCTATAAATGTTCCTTCGGCATCATCAGCGAATCCTAGCTGAGCCTTTATCCTACTTAGTGAAAACTCCTCCTCCTCCTCCTCTCCCCTGCTGACACCCGGAGGAGGGAAGAGGTCACCCGCTACGTCACCCGAGTGGTTGGTTCACCCGCGCCGTTTTGTACCCCGTTGGTGAGCCCAGGTGTGTCCTGCGGGTGAATTAGGGTGAGAACAGGTGAAGGATAGAAAGGAAAAAAATATTATAACACATATATAACAGAAAAAGACACACACACCTACATACACAGTTTAAAACACACATACACATACACACACACCCCTTCCCTCTCATCCACACACACACACACACACTTTCTCTAAACACACACACACACACACATTTCCAAAACATACATACACATTTTCAAACACACACACACACCTTCCCTCCACCACACACACACACACTCTCACCCTAAACTCACCTCAGTCACCCTATCACAGGTCAGCTCGCCATCCGCCCTCCATCCTTCCCGGTCGTACATCAAGACTTTCTGACCCACAGGCACAGCTAGGGTGAGTCTGCAGGGTGAGAAGTCCAATCGGCATAGGGTGTTTGAAGCCGAGAAGCTGTTTGTTTGTGGTAGAACGGACCAGGAGACTTCTACCACAGCGGTGTTTAGGTTCCAAACGCGTACTGTACTGTCGCATGAAGAGGAGGCGATGTAGTCTCCTGTTTAGGGTGATAGGGTGAAGGGGGGGGGTAGGGAGGAAGGGTGAGGATGTGTTAGGGTGTTGGGTAAGGGAGGAAAGGGAAGGGAAGGGAGGATAGGGTGAAGGGTAGGGATAGGGTGAAGGGTGAGGGTAGGGTGTTAGGTTAGGTTAGGTTAGGTAGTGGTATACTATTATTATTTCTATTTTATTTTTATTATTATTATTATTAGTAGTAGTAGTACTAGTACTATTTCTCTCTCTAAATCTTCTTCCTCCTTCTCCTACATCTAAATTAAATCCTTTCTTCCTCCTCCTCCTAATCTAACCTTACCATCACCTCCTCCTCCTCCTCTTCCTCCTAACCTAACCTCTTCCTCCTCCTAACCTAACCTAACCTCCTCTTCTTCCTCCTCCTAACCTAACCTAACCTCCTCTTCTTCCTCCTCCTAACCTAACCTAACCTCCTCTTCTTCCTCCTCCTAACCTAACCTAACCTCCTCTTCTTCTTCCTCCTCCTCCTCCTCCATCTAACCTTACCATCACCTCCTCCTCCTCTCTCCTCCTAACCTAACCTAACCTAACCTCTTCTTCCTCCTTACCTTTGGGGTCGAGTGCCACCGACAGTACAGGTGCCGTGTGGCCTGTGTACTCCTTATCCCTGTACGCAATGGTGTCGTGTACGCGGATCTTCATGTCACTGTGTGCGTATAGAGAAAGTGTTAGAGAGATGTGTGGATTAGAGAGAGAGAGAGAGAGAGAGAGAGAGAGAGAGAGAGAGAGAGAGAGAGAGAGAGAGAGAGAGAGAGAGAGAGAGAGAGAGAGCATTGGATTAGTACAAAACAACAAACACACACATAAATAAATAAATAAATAAATAAATAAAAAAACAACACCGTAAATAAAACACTGAAAATAAATAAATAAATAAACAAATAAAATAAAAACAAAACAAAACAAAAACACCGTAAAAATATCAAAAAAAAAAAAATAATAATAAATAAATAAAAATAAAACCGGAAAAAATAAATAAATAAATAAAAAATAATAATAATAATAAAATCGCGTACCTGCCAGCACACGCCACCCGTTTAGCATCAGCGCTGACAACAATATGCGTAGCGGGTGCCGACAAGCGGGTGATGACGCCGTTGGGTGAACGATTGAACCAGGTTGGAGTCATTTGCCACCAGGAAACAGCCGGCCTGGTGGGTGAACGGGTGAATGGGTGAACGGGGGAAGGGGTGAGTGTGGGAGGAATGGGAGGGAAGGGAAGGGAGAGAAGGAAAGGTTAAGTTAGGTTAATACACCCCCAAAACCCACCCAAAACACCCTAAACCCACCTAAACATCACCCAAAACACAACACACCCTAAGTTCACCCTAAACACACCCTGTACTCACCCTATAGGCCACAGCAGATGCACAGTCCGCCACAGGGAACGTTTTACAGTCATCATCATCAAGTCCTTCAAACACTCGTACCTCGCCATCTGAACCACACGTAATGATGTACCTGTGTGTGTGTGTGTGTGTGTGAGGGGGGGGATTAGGGGTAAGGTAGGGAGAGGGTAGGGAGGAAGGAAGGAAGGAAGCAGGGAGAGAGAGAGAGGATGATAGGGAGATGAAAGGAGAGAGAGATAGTTGAGAGAGGTTGGGAGGGAGGAAGGAAGGAAGAGAGGGAGAGAAGATAGGAAGGAATGAAGGAAGAAAGGGGAGGGAAAGAGGGAAGGAAGAGAGAGGAATGAAGGATGTAGGAAGGGAGACAGAGAGGGAGGATGAGAAGGAGGAAGGAAGGAAGGAGAATAATGTGTAGAGAGAGAGTGAAAAACAAAAATTAATACACAATAAAACAATAACAATAACAAACCCGAACACACCAACACAAGGACCTGGGCGTGGGCGTGGGCGTAACGAACGGTTGCAACTCCCCCAACACGTGCAAATCCAAGTAAATCAAACCAATCGGATACTAGCACCACTTAAGTTAACATTTACACCCACGGATAACACTACCTACCTTCCTTCACCTCTACAAAAGCTTAATCTTGCCGCACCTCAAATACGTTTCAGTAATCTGGAGTCCAAGGCTTAAGAGGCGGCACACAACACTAGTTATTGGTCTACAAGGGACTGTACCCGCTGTAACATGACTCTATATATGTTCCAGCCATCACGCAGCACTGTCACCACAAGCCTGAACCTCAAACTACACCTCCAGCTTCAGTTAGCTGAGAAATTTACCCTACAAAGATAGGTTAAAACGTCTTAATCTCCACTCCCTAGAGAGAAGGAGGGCAAGAGGGGATTTGATTGAGGTTTTCAAATGGGTAAAAGGAATTAATAAGGGTAATATTGATCAGGTTTTAGAATTTAGTAGTCAGGATAGAACACGTGGAAATGGGTACAAGCTAGAAAAACTTAGATTCAGGACAGACATAGGTAGATATTGGTTCACTAACAGAGTGGTGAACGATTGGAATAGGCTGGGTAGACACGTAGTAAGTGCTGAGTCAATAGATAGCTTTAAAAGACGGTTGGATCAGAGTATGGATAGGAATGACAGGTGGGATGGCTAAATATTGGATTATTCCAAGGGTGGGGGGCAAGGAGCTGCCTCGTGTAGGTCATTAACTGGCCTCTTGCAGTCTCCTCATTTCTTATGTTCTTATGTTAGGACCAAGAAACACACACACCTTCATATTTCATCCTCACGCCTAAACTAAAACAGATATAAAAAAAACAATACCACCACCAGATACTTAATAAAACCCACAACACATTATTATATAACACAAAATACCATAAAACAAATATTAAACCTATAATAACCAATTGAAAACACACCAACCATTTTCTACCTCGTGTATACATTAGATCGACCTTAGCTTACCTTCCATCATTACTGTAACAAACATCGGTGTGGCCTTCAAAATGGGCGTAGCGGGTAGGTCTGAGCCTGCCGCCCTTCATATTACAGCAGGACGCCCACAAGCAGGCCAGAAAGCAGGAGAATAATGATTAAATAACACCATAATCCTCTCCTTTCTCCCTCTCTCTCACAGATTTTTGGCGCCAACTGAGGGACAGAAATAAATCAAATGAAACTTAGAATAATAATGAAAATAATTAAAATAACATCGTTTTTATTAATTCAACTCAGGTCAATAAGTTTAAATAATTATTGTGAGGTTATGGAAAGTCTTAGTTTATTTTATTATGCTTTAATAACTAATATTTATACAATACTTAATGCATTGACCTTATTAACGCCGTACTGCATCTAATGTGTATATATAAATAACATATAAATAATTCCAACACTAAAATGTATATATAACTATTAATTCTATCTTTAGATTATAATAGTATAAGCAAGACTTTCATTTCAACATCAACTTACCAATAATGACGACACAAAAACTAGTCCCTTTACAAAACCTAAAAAAAAAAACACATACACACCACACACGTACACCAAAAACACATACACACCAAATAAACCCAAACCACACATACACCCACCCACAAAACACACTAAAACACAATAAAAACAAAATATACACAAACCTAAATCGTGACGTCACAACTAACAGTGACGTATCGCTCCTTCCTTCTACCATCATTGCCATTCACTGCCAGACTGTGTAAAGAGGTGGAGAGGAGGTGCTGTAACTCATCACTGTATCACCACAACCACACATCACACACACCACAGACGCATAACAGGTGTGTGGTGATAAATTAGTGTACGTGTGTGTGTAATGGCCAACTGGGACAAACACTCTTTGAATATGTAGACTGACATTAAAGCTCTACTCTGTAATTTTCTCAGCTGTGTATCTTTTGTGCACATGGCACAAAACTCAGCCCCTTTTCCTGATCTTCCTCATTATTGACATGCATAGAAGAGGGGCTGGCGTGCCAGCAGTTGTGGGCTTCCCTTATTTCAAACTAGCTAATCTCCCTCAAAATATTTATAATAAAAATGTGTAACGGGGTAGCCAACCAGGTGAGTAAACCAGGTGAGTATGGTGCACCTTCCAACCCTTTCATAACATTGCTTTCTTTCTGTACTATATCTTTTTCGGGGTTGGCGCACCAGCAGTGTGTGGCTTCCTCGGTCCTGTACCGAGCAATCACATTCAGGGTCCGGGAAGCCCACCAGGTAAGAATACCAGGTAAAAATGGTGGTTGTAATATTTTTTTTAGGCAATATGTTTATATGTAATGGCCTTGGAAAGGTAATTTAAGTGTTATTAATTGTTTCATTATTATTATTATGGGTGGAGGGGGGTAGGGTCTCTCTCTCTCTCTCTCTCTCTCTCTCTCTGTTTATCTGTTTCTCTCATCATTCGTTCTGTAAGTCTCACCCTATCCCCCTATTCCGGACTTACCTGGTTGGCTCCCTTGCATTATGAAGTATAGCACTAGGTAAGCAGAAGGCTGTAAGAAATAGTTAGAGAGGGGAGCCCAGAGCTGCTGGTGTGCCAGACCAAGTGATATACAATCTACAATACTGTCTTAAATAGTAATGGCTGGATTGTGTTCACCATTTGCAGCATTTGAAAGACATTCAAGTACAATTAATCGTTGAATTTGAATAATAAGTTACCCAAAGCATTATGAAGTAGCCGTTTGAATGGGATCAATGCGTCAGTTTCAGTAACCTGGACAGGCAAAGAATTTCAGAGAAGGATGCGTCTCTGGGAGAAAAATCTGTGTCTTGATTCCAAGTTGTGAGTTGGGAAGAGTTTGTAGGCGTGACCTCGCGTGCCCACTGATGGGGCAAGTACAAACAGAATCTCGGGCTGTATGGCTGATTTTCTATGTAGAATTTTCCAATATTTGATCAGATCTGCTCGAAGAAGCCTTCCTTTTACAGAGTATAGGTTCAGCTGGGTCAGTATTTCTGAATAACTCATGTCATGGAGGCCCTGAATGCGTTTAGTCCATCTCCTCTGTACAGACTCAAGCAGTTTGTTGTCGCCCGCATATCCAGTGAACCAGTTTTCCGGAAGGCCGGAAAACCAGAGGAGACAGTTAGGTTAGGTGTGACTGAGACGCGACTGGAACAGGAGGTGAACCGGCAGCCTCAACAAGTATAGAGTGAATGATAAAGGAAGAAGAGAAGACACCCACCAAGTGATGAACTGTATGAAGGTTGGATGTGTGAATGTGAGAGGATGGGGCATCGGAAAGTTTAAGGATGCATGCAAAGAGCTGAATGAATGGAAATTGGATGTGGTTGGAGTGACTGAAACACACTTGAGGGATGAAGTTTAAATGGACAGTAGTGAGTATGTAATGATTGGAAAAGCACGTAAAACAACAGGAAACACTGGGAGGAGGCATAGCCTTCCTTCACAGGAAAGAAAGAAACTTTAAGGTTGATGAGATAGATGTAGGAAACAGTGCCATGAGTGAGGATGTGTTAGCTGTAAGAGTAGAATATATAGGTCAGCAGGGTAGAGGTGAAAGGATGATAATGATTGTGGTGTACATGACAGTTGAGGGTGAAAGTACAAGAAGGGAGAACAGCATGAAGTATAAGATTTTAAAGAAGATTGTAAGAGAACATGCTGGAGAGAGAGTGATGGTGATGGATGATATGAATGCACATTTAGGTATGCTAGGTGAGCCAGTGAATCAGAATGGTGAGATGCTTGCGGAGTTCATGGATGAGATGAATCTAGAAAAACTAAATGAGACCTTAGCAGAGAGACGTGTGACTTGGAGTGCAACGAATCGGGAGTCTGCGATAAATTTTGTGTTAGTGAATGGGAAGATGCGTGAAAGTGTTACTTGGATGTGGATAGATGATATTGTGTCAGATCACAAGGAGAAATGGAGGCTGAGGAATGCAAACTGGGAGAATTTTCAAATATGCTTGAGTGAAAAAATGTAGGTCACAGGGGTAAACAACAGTAAATTTCACGCGTAAAACATGCCTATTATCACCTAAAGCTCTGTCCCTTATTAACCTTATTAATCGACACTTTCCAGCTTTACGAAGAGGAGGAGGAAACGCGATAAAGAAGAAGAGGAAGAAGGAAAATGGATAATCGCGTGAAATACAAAACCGGAAATATATGTAGAATTTACATAAAAGATTTTCTGTAAGTAAAACGTGTGTGTTTATGTATGTATGTATGTGTGTGTGTTTGTGTGTGTAAGGATGACTATTTAGGGTGATAAGGTGTAGTTATGATATACTCACCCTTCCTTCACTCTTAAATTTGTCCTATAGTTACGTATCCTAACCTAACGTGAATATTTCTACCCTAAGCTATCAAAATTCACCCTAACACACCCTGAATTAACCTTTGCTCACTTATACTCACTCTAACACCCTAATCTTACCCTAACCTCACCCTAAATCCACATATCTTCACTCTAACTAACCTAAACTTAATTCAATTCACCCATACTCACCCTAACCTAACTAACCCTCCTAAAACTCATCCTAACCCACCCTTACACCCTAAACTCACCCTAACTCCAATTCCACTTTCTTTGTACTCTAATATTTGTCGTATATGTACCTAACCTAAGTTATATTCTCCTAACATTACTTAAACCCACCCTAACCTCACCCTGTAACATACTAACCCACCATAAATTCACCCTTACACCCTAAACTTACACTAACCTTGGTAAATATTGGTAATAGGACCCATTCGCTATCTTGGTTTACTTGGTGTTGTTTAGAGGTCTATGCCTCAGTCGTGGTGGTCCACCGCTGCTTCCCACCCTGGCGTCTCTATTCATTAGTTCCACCTGGGCCGGTATGGAGTTGGAGGTCCTGCATCTGGCAGTGTAGCCCGGTACTGGAGGCTCGTCAGGAACTGACCCCAGGAACCCGTCCAGGCCAGTTTTGAAGGTGTTCACTGTGCAGTCAGTAATGCCTCTCACCTCCTTTGGGAGTGAATTAAATATTTTTGGCCCTTCATACGCTAGGCTGGCTGCGAGCAGGGTCTTTATTTTGTGTGGGGCTCTTGTTGGTAAGCTTCTCCTTCCACACTTGCGTCCAGTCCTTTCAGTGGTGTAGGGTTGTAGTGCAGAGGGTGTGGGGTGAGGCACCAGTTTCTCCAGGATCTTCCACATGTAGATGGCTCGGTACCTGTCCCTTCTTCTCTGTTGTGAGTAGAGGCTTAGTTCCTTGAGTCTATCCCAGTAGTCAAGGTCCCTCAACCCTCTGATCTGTCTGGTGAATGACCTTTGCACTGTCTCTAGCTGTTGGATGTCACCCTTCTTGTGAGGGGACCATAGCTGGCTGCAGTAGTCCAGTGTGGGTTGTAGCAGGGCCTTCCAGAGGGTGAGCATTACTTGAGGCTCCCTGGAGATGAAGGTTCTCAACACCCAGCCTGCCATCCCCTTAGCCTTCTTCACTGTCTCCGTGATGTGGTGTTGGAAGGAGCAGTCATTGCTGAGGTGAACTCCGAGGCATTTCACATGTGGTTGTGGGGTGATTTCTTTCCATCCTTGGGTGTGCAGCTTGGTTTCCTCTTTGATGTTTTGGTTTGGACCGTGCCTCAACATTTCAAATTTTTCTTCATTAAATTCCATGTTGCTTTCCGCAGCCCAAGCATATACTGTGTTGAGGTCTTCTTGTAGGTGGAGTACTTCTTCCACACTGGTGACTGGATGGCTGATACTGGTGTCATCAGCAAATGAGGAGAGGAAAGAGTTTTCCACCCTCTTGCCAATGTCTCCCATGTGTATTAGGAAGAGCAGTGGGCCCAGCACTGAACCCTGTGGTACTCCACTAATTACTTCGGCTTCTTCACATTTGTATCCATTCACTGTGACTGATTGAGTCCGTCCCGTGAGGAAGTTGTGTATCCAGAGCCCCAGTTTTCCTGTGATTCCCAGAGACTTGCTTTTGTGGAGTAAATTGCTTTGGCAAAATCCAGAAACATCCACATTTTTTCCCTCTCCCAGGTTCTGTAAGACCCAGTCATAGTGTGGCAGGAGTTTTGACAGGCAGGACCTCCCCTTCCTGAACCCATGCTGATTGACACTATGTAGGGTGTGGTCTTCCATATGTGCAATGATTTTGTTTCTGGCACATTTCTCAAAAACTTTGATGAGGTGTGATGTAAGAGCCACTGGTCTGTAGTTTTTGGATAGGCTTCTGTCTCCACCCTTGTATATTGGACACACGGTGGCTTTCTTAAGGTGGCTCGGTACTGTTCCTGTATCCAGGGAACACCGCCACAGTTTGAGTAGTGGCTGTGCCAGAGCCTCACTGCATTTTAGTAGCAGGATGGCCGGCACTCCATCTGGTCCTGCTGCAGAGTTCAGTTTCAGTTCTTTGATGCCCAT
The DNA here is from genome assembly GCA_029783475.1 of Metacarcinus magister. Lineage (NCBI taxonomy): Eukaryota > Metazoa > Arthropoda > Malacostraca > Decapoda > Cancridae > Metacarcinus > Metacarcinus magister. The sequence goes on along the minus strand of JAPQNM010000017.1, from coordinate 4,772,085 downwards.
GGTGATGTCCTCTGCCGTAACATCAATGTCAGTGAGTGTGGCCGGGTTATTTGGGTTATCGGCAAAGAAGGAAACTGGGTTGTGTATTGTTGCTTGAGGTTGTGGATTGCTATACACACTGTTGTATTGTTGCAGCAGTAACTGACAGTTTTCCTTTGGGTTTGTTGTTATTGTGCCTTCCTCTGTTCGGAGTGGTCCAACCTGTGTTTTTAATTTGGAGAATTTTTTGCAGTAGCTGAAGAAGTATTTAGGATTACGTTTGATGCTGTTTATTGCCTTGTTTTCTTCACTCATCCTCTGGGTTGTATGAGACTGTTTAATTTCCTGTTCAGTTTCAGTTAGTTTAGAGATGATTGCATGTTGTCTTCCTTCATTTTGTGTTTTGTTTAGTTGTTTGTTGAGTGAAGCTCTCCTCTGCATCAGTATTCTTCTGTCCCTTGGAATGGCATGATGCTTGATGTTTGCTCCTCTCCTCTTTTTTGGGATGTGGGCCCTTCAGATCTGCAGTAGTTTGGTGTTTAGGGCTTGCAGCATGGTGTTTGGGTTATTTTCTTCCATATTTTGGTCCCAATCTACTTCATTGATGCTGCGTTGAACTTGTTCCCAGTTGATCTTGTCACTGAAGAAGTTCAGTGTTGTGAATGGCGAGGAGTCTGGAGTGTTTGCTTCAGGTTGTTCTGTCCCAGTTTTCCTGTACGCTGTATCGATGGTGATCAGGTTGTGGTCTGAGAAGATTGTTTTCTCCATTCTGTAATGACTTACTGTGTCTTGATTGCTTGTGAAGAAAAGATCTAGGATGTTCCGCAGTCTGGTGGGCGTTGTTATTTGTTGGTCGAGGAAAACTTTATCCGTGAGCTCAAGTAGGAGTCTGGCTTGTGCTTGGTCCTCTAGTGTACCCCCAGAGATACTGCCTTCGGGCCATTTGATGAAGGGGAAATTGAAGTCCCCACACAGGATTATATCTGGCATGGGCCTATGGAGACTATCTATTAGTCTGCTAATGTGTTCAATTGCAGTTTTGAAGTTTTGTAGAGTACACTGAGGTGGACGGTAACAGTTCACAACAATGAGGTCCATTGACTTTAGATGGACAGCTATTAACTCTATCTCACCATTAGAGAAGGAAAGGATTTGCCTTGTGTCTAGGGAGAGGTCATTTCTTATGTATAGCATGACACCCCCATGGCTTCTTGATTCCCGGTCAGTTCTGAATGGTGTGTAATTTTTTATGTTTACTTCTGCATCTTTTACTCCGCTTGTTAAGTGTGTTTCAGTGATGGCAATAAGCATTGGGTCCTCTTCTATTGACAGTTCTTTCAGAAATGGTACCTTGTTTTGGTTAGTTTTTGGGTAGAGGCCCTGAATGTTGGCCATTATGATCTTTTCTAGCGGGAGGTTAGAGCGTTGAGCCAGGGAGAGGTCTGGTTCGGTGGGACTTGTGTCGTCCAACTCTGTCGATTCTCCTTCAGGAGGTTGGACATGAGCACCGCCTGGGATTCCATGGCTTTGATGAGGTTCGCCACGTCGAGCCTCATTCCTTTATAATGCACTGCAAATTCAACCTCAGATACTTGTTCAGATCACACCAAACTGTTCTGCCCATGAATTACTGAACAAAATACCAATATTATATCAAAGTGGCTATTGGTACGGCATGCTCTGGCGTCACCCACCGTGTTCACATTAAATTTGACATTTTCACCATAGGAAGAGTTTCAAAAACACTTAGAAAGTTATCAACAGAATAATCTGCTATTGGTATGGCCTGTGCCTTATTATTGACCTGGTAAAGCATCTTTCAAGTTAGGTTAGGTTGATTATGTTAGGTTAGGTACGGTTTGGTTCGGTTAGGTTAGGTTATATAAGCTTTCTACCCAAAAGTTAGGCATGTGCCGTATCTATAACCGAGCACTATGAGGATACGGCTTACGTTAGATTAGGTTAGGTTCGGTTATATAAGCTTTTTGTATTTTATTACCTAAAAGTTACGCACGTGCCGAATCTATAAGTGAGCACTTACAGGTACGACTGCCGTACCTGTAAGTTGTGCCTATAAGTGCTTACAGATACGGCCGCCGTATCCTGTTATCATCCCCTATTTGTACAGCTGCCGTACCTCTAAGCATTGCCTAAACTTTACCTTATTCCTGAAGAAAAGGTCTCGTAGAAAACATTGAATATCTAACAAACTAAGAATTTGCGACGGAAATGTAATCAAGAAAACCTCAAAATGCATCAGGTAATGTCAAAATATAACCATGAATTCTCTAGAGCGTTCTGGTGAAGATGTAAAACAATATCCCTCATCCTAAACCCCTTTAACCACACCCTAACACCCTATAACCACACCCTAACCTAACCTAACTTCACCATTCCCCCCCCCCAGGACCTTCTGTGAGGTAGAGATCCGCCCTAAACCCAAGTTGAACTTAATCTGTGGCGCCAATGGATCAGGAAAGTCTAGCATTCTGTCCGCCATTTGCATTTGTCTTGGCGGGAAGGCAAGTGTTATTGGACGAGGGAAGGAGGTGAGTACAGGGTGATTATAAGGTGAAAAAAGGGTGAAATAATGATGATAAATAATAGTAATAGTGATAAAAATAATAATAATAGGCTTAAGTTAAAGTTAGGTTAGGTTTAGTTTAGGTTTGGTTAAGGGGACAGGAGGTTGATAAATTAAGCGACATAGTCATAAGTAAGGAAGTAGTTAGTAGGGAAATAGATAGACTTATAAAGACTAAATCTCCAGGGCCGGACGACATTTTTCCGAGGATTCTTAAGGAATGTAGAGAAGAACTCGTTGAACCATTGTGATGGGTGGGAGACAAGGAACTGCCTCGTGTAGGTCACCAACTTGCCTCTTGCAGTCTCCTTAATTCATATGTTTTTCTTCCCCTGCCAGATGTATGACTATGTACGGGTGGGAGAAACCTTCGCAACTCTAGAAGTGGAATTATATGTGGAGGGAGAGTAAGTATTAAATTACTATTTTTACTATTACTACTACTACTACTACTACTACTACTACTACTACTATTACTATTACTACTATTACTACTATTATTACTATTATTACTACTACTACTACTACTATTATTACTACTATTACTACTATTATTACTACTACTGCTACTACTATTATTACTACTATTATTACTACTACTACTACTACTACTACTATTATTACTACTACTACTATTACTACTATTACTACTATTATTACTATTATTACTACTACTACTACTACTACTACTACTACTACAACAACAATAATTAAAATAATAATAATAATACCCCTCCTCCTCCTCCTCCTCCTCCTCCTCCTATAAAAGTAATGTAGCCACACAGACAGCCTTGTTAGGTCCAGTATATAGACTGTTGCTGTCTGTTCTTCCTTTGTACTCTTACAGAATCAACATAGTGATTCGCCACAACATTGACAAACAAGCGAGGAAATGCAAATGGAAACTGCAGGGAGAGGAAGTGTCAGTCAGAGCGGTATGTTTGTTTGCGTTTGAGTGTGTTTGTTTGTGTTTGAGTGTGTTTGTTTGCGTTTGAGTGTTTGTTTGCGTTTGAGTGTGTTTGTTTGTGTTTGAGTGTGCTTGTTTGCGTTTGAGTGTGCTTGTTTGTGTTTGAGTGTGTTTTGTTTGTGTTTGAGTGTGTTTGTTTGTGTTTGAGTGTGTTTTGTTTGTGTTTGAGTGTGTTTGTTTGCGTTTGAGTGTGTTTGAGTTCCAAGTGTGTTTTGTGTGTGCGTTTGGGTTCCAATTGTGTTTTTTGGTGTGTACGTTTGTGTAGCGAATGTGTTTTATGACTGTGTTTGTGTGCGTTTGAATTCAGAGTGTGTTTTGTGTGTGCGTTTGGGTATTTGTGTTTTTTCTCACCCTAAATGCACTGTTTTATACCATTTTTACCTTATCTCAATCTATTATCACCTGATTTTCACCCTAATCACCCTAACCTTACCTAACCTAACCATTATCACTTATTATCACCCTATTTTCACCCTAAAAGCACTATCTTATATCATTCTCATCTTATTTCATCATATCTATACCTTACATCACCCTATTTTCACTCTAAATGCACTGTTTTATACCATTCTGACCTGATATCACCTTATTTTTACCATGCATCACCCTATTTTTACCATACAACACCCTAACTAACTTATAATCACCCTAATATCACCCTGATTCACCTTACATCACCTTATCTTACACCATTTTCATCCTATTTTCATTTTATCTCACTATCTTCATCCTCACATCACCCTAATCACCCTATTATCACCTAAATCATCCTAACTAATCTAATTTTCACCCTACCTAACTTAATATCACCCTATTTTCACCCTAACCTAACAACCTAACCATTCTCACTTATTATAACCCTATTTTCACCCTACTCACCCTATCTCATCCTAACCTCACCCTAATTCACCTTACATAACCCTAAATGCACCGTCTAATACCATTCTCACTTAATATCACCTTATTTTTACCCTAATCACCCTAACCTAACCTATATCACCCTATTTTCACTCTAACCTCACCCTCATTCTTTCCCCCAGGTGATGCGTAAGATCCAGCAAGTCAACATACAAGTGGACAGCATGTGTCAGTTTTTACCCCAGGACAAAGTTGCAGCCTTTGCCAAGATGAACTACCAAGAACTACTGCTGGCCACTCAGAAGGCTGTGGGTGGGTGCGTGTGTGTGTGTGTGTGTGTGTGTGTGTGTGTGTGTGTGTGTGTGTGTGTGTGTGTGTGTTTGAATGTGTGTTTCAGTATGCGGAAGGCTAGATATTTAGAACTTCTTTATCTGATCTATTTATTAATGTGTGTGTGTGTGTGTGTGTGTGTATTTACCTAGTTGTATTTTACAGGGTTCGAGCAGGGCTCATTATGTCCTGTCTCCATATCTATATTTATGCAACTTGTTCTTAAAATCCTGTATGCTGGCTGCCTCAACAATCTCCTCTCTCAGTCCACTCCATACATCCACAGTTCTATGTGGAAAACTATACTTCTTCACATCTCTTGAACATGGACTCTTTCCAACCTTCTTTGAATGCCCTCTCGTACGTCTGGATGCATCTTCCGTCAGTATCACCAGGTCTTGTCTGTCTATCTTTCCCTTCCCACTAACGATTTTGTACATAGTTATTAAATCTCCTCTCTCTCTTCTATCTTGCAGCGTTAGCAGTCCCATTTCCTTCAATCTATCCTCATATTCTAGATCCTTCAGTTCTGGTACCATTCTTGTGGCTGTCCTCTGGATCCTTTCCAACTTCTTGACATCCTTCTTCTTATGTGGAGACCACACCACTGCTGCATATTCCAACCTAGGACGCACCATGGTAGTCAGAATCTTCATCATGATGTCCTTGTCCATATAGCGAAATGCCACCCTAATGTTCGATAACATCCTGTATGTTGAGCCAAATATCCCACTTATATGTCTTTCTGGCGACAATGTGTGTGTGTGTGTGTGTGTTTGAGTGTGTGTGTGTTGTGTGTTAAGGGCCCATTACACATGGGGTAATGTCACTAGTGGGGTACCACAAGGATCAGTACTAGGACCATTGTTATTCATAATCTATATAAATGACTTAGAGACAGGAATAAACAGTGATATCAGTAAATTTGCCGATGACACAAAAATAGGAAGACCGGTAAAGAATTTAGATGATGCTAGGATGCTGCAGGATGACTTAAATAGGCTGTACGAGTGGTCAGAGAAATGGCAGATGCAGTTTAATGTTAACAAGTGTAGCATTATGAGTGTAGGTAAAGGTAATAGGTCTGTAGACTACACATTAAATGACAATACCTTAGGAAAGTCATATAGTGTGAGGGACTTAGGAGTTCAAATAAGCAGTGACTTGCGCCCCAGGGAACAGTGTATTATAGCTAGAAATAGAGCCAACAAGATAATGGGATTTATTAGTAGGTGTGTGACAAATAGGAGTTCTGAGGTCATTCTGAGGTTGTATTTAGCGCTAGTAAGACCCCACTTAG
>JAPQNM010000017.1:4751067-4763567 GCA_029783475.1 Metacarcinus magister | reverse complement strand
TCCCTCCCTTCCTCCCTCCTCCCTCCTCCTCCTCCCTCCTCCTCCTCCTCCTCCTCCTCCACCTCCACCTCCACCGTCAGCAGAAGAGATGTCAGCCCGCCTCTGTGAGCTGACAGATGCTATTAACAAGTCATCCCAGCAGACAGTGAGGCTTCAAGGCAGAGTGTCAGAGATGTTGATGCAGCGAGACAAGAAAAGACAACAGATTAAACAGAGTCACAAGGAACTGTTGTCTCTGCAGGTGTGTGTTTGGGGTGTTTAGATGTGTGTGTGTGTTTTTTTTTGTGACACATTTAAAGTTTGGGTTTGAGTGTGTTTGGATGGGTGGAATGGTGTTTGGCAAGGAGGAAAGTGTGTTTGGGAGGAAGGAAAGTGTGTTTGGAAGAAGAAATGTGTGTTTGGGTGTGTTTGGAAGGAAGAAATGTGTGTTTGGAAGGAAGAAAAGCTGTTTGGAAGGAAGAAATGTGTGTTTGGGAGGAAGAAATGTGTGTTTGGGAGGAAGAAAAGCGTGTTTGGAAGGAAGAAAAGCTGTTTGGAAGGAAGAAATGTGTGTTTGGGAGGAAGAAATGTGTGTTTGGAAGGAAGAAAAGCTGTTTGGAAGGAAGAAATGTGTGTTTGGGAGGAAGGAAAGTGTGTTTGGGTGTGTGTGTGTGTGCTTTTAAAAATAGTATTTGTTACTGAATATAGATTATTTCTCACTTCATCCATTCCCATTACTTTTGATCACATTCTAACATATTCTTATCAGTAAACTTTAAATCTTTCAACTTCCCATCACTTTTAATCACATTCTAACGTATTCCCATCACTTCCCATCACTTTTAATCACATTCTAATGTATTCCCATCACTTCCCATCACTTTTAATCACATTCTAATGTATTCCCATCACTTCCCATCACTTTTAATCACATTCTAATGTATTCCCATCACTTCCCATCACTATATATTAACTTCCCTTCCCTTCCCAGGACGTGACAGGGCAGAGTATGGAATTGCTTCGCCGCCACAACCCTGATGCTTACAAGGCAACACAATGGATTAAAAACAACAAGGATATATTCAAAGGATATGTCTACCCACCCATATGTGCAATGGTGTGTGTGTGTGTGTGTGTATGTGTATGTGTGTGTGTGTGTTTACCTAGTTGTAGTATATAGGGCCTGAGCTACACTCATCTGGTCCTGTCTCCGTATCTATATTTGTACAGTTTTTCCTTCAGTTGACGTACATTCTTTGCCATTATCACCTTTTCCTTCCTTCCTTCAGTTCATTCCAAGTGTGTGTGTGTGTGTGTGTTTACCTAGTTATTTATGCTCATACTGTCCTGTCTGTTACCAAATCTAATATTATTATTATTATTATTATTCTGTTTGCTTTTGAAATCATGAATATTTCTTGCATTCATTACTTTTGCTGCATTAAGTTTATTCATTTCAGGTTTCTATGCTTCTATATGAGATGTGTGTGTGTGTGTGTGTGTGTTTAAAATTGTTGTGTTAATCTGATCTGTCTGTTTTTAAATTTTGTTATATTTAATTTAACCTACAAATCCACCTCCTCCGCAGTTGAACAAACATAATTTAACTCAATTTATAATCAATTTAACCCATAATTCTACCTTCCTCCACTCCATCTGTGTAATAATCCATTTAACCCCGTCCACCTCCCTCCACCTCTCTCCACCTTTGGGGTCTCCAGTTGAAAATGACCAGTGAGCACTACGCCTGTTATGTTGAGAATTGGGTGATGGAGCGTGACCTTGTAGCCTTTGTGTGTGAGGATAAGGATGACGTCAACACACTCAAGGAGGAGATGGACCGCCAAGGTGTGAAAGTGAATGTGGTCTGCAGTACTAACAAACAACTCCACGAATTCCAACCTAAACACAACATTGAAGATATAAGGTACGGCTTAGCCTGCTTTTATTGATGTTATATTTATATATATATATATATATATATATATATATATATATATATATATATATATATATATATATATATATATATATATATACATATACATATACATACATATACAATGCTCCCTCCAATTTTTTGATATTCCAATTTTTCTACTGAGACCAATTTCCATTTCCTTAAGCCCAGGTACAGTAAAATGGTCATTTGAATTAATTTTCTTATGGATAATGATAATGTTTATGTTTTTGTGTATTTTTTTTATTGTAGGATGTATAATTACATGTATTTGTGTACAAACAACGACAAAAATATGAACTAAATCACCATAAGATTTAGGATTACAATTTGCGAATTTGAATTTTGCTGCCTAAAATGTGGACCAATTTCACACAAAATTGGAGGGAGCAGTGTACAGTAATGGGATTCAGCCAGTTTGCACTGGTTGGTAAGAACCGGTTCTTGGAATTTCATTAATCCCGAGAACCAGTTGTTAGCTTGAATCAGGTTCTCAATTTTTTCTCCCCTGGACACCTTTTACTTATAACTTATTAAGGTTGACAACCTCATAGCACTGTCCTTCACTCTGTCTGTCTGTCTGTCTCACTTGTTCTCTCACACACACACACACACACACACACACAAACACACTCCTCTCTCTTTCTCTAACTATCTCCTTCGTCTCTCTCTCTCTCAACACAAACTTTCTTCTTTCTCTCTCCCTCCATCTCTCTTCACACACACACACACACTAACTCCACCCCCTCCTCCCCCGCACAGGAAGTATGGTTTTGACACCTACATGCTGCAGTGTATAGAAGCACCCCCGGCTATACTGAGGTTCTTGTGTCAGAATTACAACATACACACACTGCCTATTGGACAAAGCGGAGTCAACTATACTGAAGTGCCCCCAAAGATATCCGTGTTTTATTTAGGTAAGTGTGTTTGGGGGTGTGTTTTTTTTGGGGGGGTGATATATGTGTGTATTTATCTAGTTATATTTACCTAGTTATAATATACATAGTGTCCAAATCTACTATTATTCAGTTTGCTTTTGAAATCATGAATATTTGTTTCATTAAGTTTATTTATTTATTCTGTGCTTCTATATGGGAAGGTGTTTATTTTTTATGTTGTGTATGTATTTCTTTTCAGTGTGTGTGTGTGTGTTTGTTTGTGTGTGTGAGTTTATCTATATGTGTGTGTGTGTGTCTGTTTTTGTATGTATTTATAATTCTCTCTCTCTCTCTCTCTCTCTCTCTCTCTCTCTCTCTCTCTCCCTCTCTCCCACACACACTCAAACGCACTTTCTATCTCAATCACACTCTTTCTCTCACTCACTTTTATTTTTTCTCTTTCTCTCTCCCACACACTCAAACGCACTCTTTCTATAACACACTAACACACTTTCTAAACCCCCCGCCCCGCCCCCTCCCCCCCACCCCCCGCCCCCGCCCAGGCAACTACCGGTACACCCGCAGCACTTCTCGTTACGACGGCCAAGTCTCCACCACTATCTTTCCTGTTGGAGCAAATACGAAGCTGTTAAAGATTGTGTTAGATCACGACAAGATCAAAACTCTCACCGCCAAGATCGGAAAACTGCAGCAAGGGTGAGAAATAGGGTGAAACGATGGGTGACAGGGTGAAAAAAAGGGGTGATGGAACTAGGGGGAGAAATAGGGTGACAGGGTGATGGAACTAAGGGGAGAAATAGGGTGAAAATATAGAAAATAGGGTGAAAAATATAGGAAATAGGATGAAAATATACATGAAAAAGGGTGTGTTAGGGTGAAAGTGAAAGGGGTGATGGTGTTAGGGTGAGAAATAGGATGAAATTATACCCAAAATAGAGTGAAAAATATAGACAATAAAGAAAATAGGGTGATGCGGTGATGGAGTTGGGGTGAGAAATAGGGTGAAATTATACACTTTAAAAACAGGGTGATAGTGTATATATTAATTAAGAAAGTGAAAATTATTGTTTGGAGATAAATATTAACCCTTCCTCCTCCTCCTCCTCCTCCTCTTCCTCCTCCTAGGGTGACCAAAATGGAAGAGTTGTTTGAGAAGGTTATAGAAGAAGAAAAAGAATTAAATACAAATCTAGAGAATTGGAGAAATGATAAAAGATCTTTGTCATCCAGGAAGGAAGAAAGGTAAGTGTGTGTGTGTGTGTATGTGTTGTAATATGTGTATGATTATTTTTTTTTATTTATTTATTTTTTTGGTTATATTTTGTTTCTGTTAATAATTCAATGTTTTTTTTCCTTCCTCCTTTCTCTTTCCTCTTTCCTCTTTCCTCCTCCTCCTCCTCCTCCTCCCCCCCCCCTCCCCCCCCCACCCCCCAGGAAAGGGTTAGTTCAGCGCATCAATTACAAGAAAGATCAATTGAAAAATAAAGAAGAAGAAGCAATCGACCTTGTAGCTTGTAAATCCAAGATGGCCGCCGTTATTAAGGTGTGTGTGTGTGTGTGTATTCACTGTACAGTCTGCTGCTGGTCTCTCTCGAGACAGCCGGCCGTCCCCCTATGGAAAGAGCTCAGAGCTCATACTGACCAATCTTCGGGTTGGACCGAGACCACTCACACAAACACACCGGGACAACAAGGTCACAACTCCTCGACTTACATCCCGTACCTACTCACTGCTAGGTGAACAGGGGCTACACGTGAAAGGAGACACACCCAAATAATCTCCGTCCGCCCAGGGGATCGAACCCTGGCCTCCTCGGTTGTGAGCCGAGTGCGCTAACCACTACGCTAGCGGACCGTTGTGTGTGTGTGTGTGTGTGTGTGTGTGTCTGTCTCTCTTTCTCAAACACTGTTGAATGTAAGTATAGATGTAGGAATGTAGAAAGTACTTTTAATAATTTTTGATCAGTTTTAATTCACTAACAGTTCAAGATATGGAAACCAAATACCATTAATACGTTATATTGAGTAGAATTAGGATAGGTAATCTCTATGTATTTTTGTGATACGAGACCAGCATCAGCCAGTAAACTTAAATAATGGTTATTTCATTATTGTTATTAGGCAAGCCAGGGTGAAATACAGTTTGATATTATAGTAATGATGAAAATAAGTCCAGATTCGTGTTCATCATGACCGAAAACATCATTGTACAAATTTTCATGAGATTCAAAGGTGTGGAAATTTTCATGAAATTTCGTAGATCTTTTGAGATAAATCATATATTTTGAAATAACTCGAAATGTTTGGGGTTTATGTAAAACACGTATAGAATATAAGAGAAAGAGCAGGAGACGCCCGTTCTATTGAGCTATAGTGAAATGGCATTGGATTGTAATTATAGATGTAGGAGTGTAAAGTATTATACACTAATATATTTCACAAAATTTCAAATTTCTTCATAAGTATTAGAGTTATTTGAAATATTATGACCGTATAAGATAGACATTATCAAACTCCATAACTTTACTTCTATACAATTTTCCTATAGGACTAATATTTACGTAGTAAAATGGGAAAAAAAACTTTTTTGACCTCAATTCTAGTGGAATTTACGGGCCACAAAATGGAAAATCCAAAATATTATAATAATGACATTCTAACACACCCTAACACAATCTAACACCCCATAACAGAATCTAACACCCCATAACATAATCTAACACCCCATAACATACTCTAACACACCCTAACAGAATCTAACACACCCTAACAGAATCTAACGCACCCTAACATACTCTAACACTATCTAACGCACTCTAACACACCCTGACACACCCTAACGCACCCTTTCACCGTGCAGGTCAATATACAAGAGCACCTACGCACCCTAAAGAGGCTAACAGTTAACATTGCAGCAGCAGGATCTAATGTAACAGTGTGCGTTAAGGCCGCAGCTAAAAGGAAGATTGTTGCAAGTGAATTAGCAAGACTTGAAGAAACTCTAAAGGAATGGAAGGAGAGTGTCAAGCTAAATGAAGTAAGTTATTTTAGTTTTGTTTTAATTATTTATTTATATTTAATTAATTTTTATTTTTTTATATTTTTTTATTGTTGTGATAATTATTAATGTTTGTAAAGATATCTTATTTAAATTTCCCTTCACTAATATTTTTACATTTTTATAAATTCCCATCACTTTCCCATCAATTTCCCATCCCTTCCCATACTTCCCACCTTCCCATTACTTCCCATCACTTTTCCATCCCTTCCCATCACCTTCCCATCACTTCCCATTACTTCCCATCACTTTCCCATCCCTTCCCATCACTTTCATCCCTCCCATCACTTCCCATCCCTTCCCATCACCTTCCCATCACTTCCCATCCCTTCCCATCACCTTCCCATCACTTCCCATCACCTTCCCATCACTTCCCATCACTTCCCATCCCTTCCCATCACTTCCCATCCCTTTCCCATCCCTTTCCCATCCCTTCCCATCACTTTCCCATCACTTTCCCATCACTTCCCATCACTTCCCATCACCAGAGGACCATTCAAGAGATGACAGAGAAGTTGGAGCAGCAGAAGGTGGAGGCACGCAGTGCACTCGTAGGCCTGAAGGATAGGCTGGGGATCGTTAGCATCAAGGAAATTACAGTGGAGGTGAGTGTGGGGGGGGAAGGTAAGGGGGGGGTAAAGTGTGTATGTGGGGTAGGGGGAGGTAAAGTGTGTGTGTGTGTGTGTGTGAAGAGAGAGAGAGAGAGAGAGGATGTATGTGTGTGTATATTTATGTATAACTATATATTTCTCTAGTCTCTCTCTCTCTCTCTCTCTCTCTCTCTCTCTCTCTCTCTCTCTCTCTCTCTCTCTCTCTCTCTCTCTCTCTCTCTCTCATTATCATTATCTTTCATTTCAGATCAGACAACAGTTTCAGAATTCTTCGTTGGAGGAAACTGAAATACAATTAGCAGAGAAAAAAGCACATTTATCCTGCCTGGCGACTGCCTCGACTTCTGTAAGTGATGGGGCAGTGATGGGGGGGTTATAGGAGTGATGGGAATGCTAGAAAAGTGATGGGAAGGTTAGAAAAGTGATGGGATGGGAAGTGATGGGAATGACGTATATATGTATAATGATAATAATAATAATAATAGTAGTAGTATTGATAATGAAATAAATCAAATATATCTATGTGTATGTGTACTACTACTAATAATTTTCTTTTTTTTCACACACACACACACACACACACACACACACACACAGGAATTGAAAGAGTACAAGCAAGGAGAGACAGAATTGAATCGTCTAAAAGAACAACTAAACAAAATTAAACACAATTTGCAAACCCATCAAGACGATTTAAAAGGAGTAAAGGAACAGTAAGTGAGAGAGAGAGAGAGAGAGAGAGAGAATGAAATAAAGAAGTGTGTTAATATATTATAATGAATTATGTATGTCTACTAACCACACACACACACACACACACACACACACACACACACACACACACACCACACACACACCCACACACAACACTCCTCAGTACAACACACACACAGTAAAACACACATAACACACTCAAACTAAATTTTCTCCCTCACAGATAGTTACCTTACCTAACCTCACACGAACACAACTAAACAAACTCAAAACACACTCAAACACTCAAAACACACTCAAACACACTCAAAACACACTCAAACACACTCAAAACACACTCAAAACACACTCAAACACACTCAAACACACTCAAACACACTCAAACACTCAAACACACTCAAAACACACTCAAAACACACTCAAACACTCAAAACACACTCAAACACTCAAAACACACTCAAACACACTCAAAACACACTCAAAACACACTCAAAACACACTCAAAACACACTCAAACATCCCTAACTCCCCCCTACGGATGGGTACCTAACCTAACCTAACCTAACCTGACATACTCAAACATTAATTCTCTCTCCCCCCACAGATAGGTACCTAACTTAACCTAACCTAACACACCTTCTCTCCCCCTACAGATGGCTCCCTAACATAACAGAACTGGTCAACTCAATCAACACGCGCTTCTCAGAATTCATGTCTAATATGGGATATGCCGGCGAAATCACCTTAATTGAGAAAGGAGATGATTTAACTAATTACGGCATAGCAATTAGGGTGAAATTCCGCGATGAACAGCGTTTGCAGAACTTGACGGCACAGAGGCAGAGTGGGGGGGAGAGGGCGGTGTGTACAGCACTGTACCTCCTGGCACTGCAAAGTTTGACTGTGGTGCCGTTTAGATGTGTGGATGAAATTAATCAGGTATGTTTATTTATTTATTTATTTATTTATTTATTTATTTTTAGGGGGAAGGTTGTTTGGGTGTGTGTGGGGAGGGGAAGATGGGAGGGTTTGGGGGGGGGTGTGTGTGGGTTAGAGAGAAAATTGTGAAGAAGAAAGAAATTGTGTGTGTGTGTGTGTGTGTGTGTGTGTGTAAGAGAGAGAGAATCAAATCAAATAATAATAATAATAATAATCTTTACAGGGAATGGATAAAGTGAATGAAAGAAAAATGCTTGAAATGTTGATGGAGACGGAAGGAAATGAAGAATCCAGTCAGTATTTCTTTGTCACACCCAAGGTAAGTTATAGTAGTAGTAGTAGGAGGAGGAGGAGGAATAGTAGTAGTAGTTTGAAATATAGCACAAATGTTAAACTTGAAATATTTGATAAACACACCCACACACATTCAAACTCTCTCTCTCTCTCTCTCTCTCTCTCTCTCTCTCTCTCTCTCTCTCTCTCTCTCTCTCTCTCTCTCTCCCCTTTCCACACACACATACTAAACCCCCCCTCCCCCCCCCACAGCTGCTTCCCAACATGGACTACAAGGGACAAGTCAACATCATGACTGTGTTTAATTCCACCACAGTGCTGAGTCACCGCCGCCTCAACATCAAACGTGTACTCAAGCGTGTCCAAGCCAAGGGGGAGAGGACGAGGAAGAAGTGTGTGGAGGCTGAATGCTAATGGTGTTTGGCTTTAACTGTGTGTGTGGTTTTATTTTATTTATTTATTTATTTTTTTTTGTAGATATGTGGATTTTGTGAGTGAGTGAGTGTGTGTGTGTATTTTTAGTAGTAGTGTTTTAAGGTGTTTATGGTTAAGAGTGTGTGTGTGTGTGTGTGTGTGTGTGTGTGTGTGTGTTTGAGAGATATTTTTATAACAGAAAAAAGAAGAAAATTAATGAACAGAAGAAAAACAAGGAAGGAAAGAAAGAAAGAAAATAAGTGAATAATTTGTGTTAATGTTATTATTATTATTATTATTATAATTACTATTATTAATATTATTATTATTATTACTATAGTTATTACGATAACTTACTATTATTATCATTACTATTATTAGGGTTATTATCATTACTATTATTACTATTACTATTGATATTATTATTATTATTATTATTATTATTATTATTATTATTATTATTATTACTATAGTTATTACGATAACTTACTATTATTATCATTACTATTATTAGGGTATTACTATTATATTGACTATTATTATTATTATATTATTATTATTATTATTATTATTATTATTACTACTATTACCATTACTATTATTATTACTATAACTTACTATTATTATGGGTATTAGTATTAGGGTTACTATTATTACTATTATTATTATTACTATTATTATTGTTACTAATTACTATTACTATTATTACTATTACTATTATTATTATTATTATTTTATTACTATTATTATTGTTACTACTATTATTATTATTATGTCATCCTTGTATTAAATTAATTCACTTGTTAAAAATAGAAAAGAAAGATGAAAATTAATGTTTAGTTTTTTATATGGTAAAAATTAGTAAAGTTTTTCTCAATATTAATTATTATATGTGTGTGTTTGTCCCTTTGTGTGTGTGTGTTTGTTTCTTCGTGTGTGTGTTTGTCCCTTTGTGTGTGTGTGTTTGTCCCGTGTGTGTGTGTGTGTTTGTCCCTTCGTGTGTGTGTGTGAGAGAGAGAGAGATTGCATAAAAGTAAAGAGAGAATCATAAATATAATTTTTTTTGTCTCTCTCTCTCTCTCTCTCTCTCTCCTCCCCCCACCCACCCATCAGGAGCGTTGCCAAGACCTGCCTGAGCGGAGGTTCTTATAAGGTTCTCACTCCTCCACGCTGGGTTTTGTCTTGCATTACCTGCTCCCACAACACACTCAGTACATGTTGTGTTTGCATTACCTGCTCCCACAACACACTCAGTACATGTTGTGTTTGCATTACCTGCTCCCACAACACACTCAGTACATGTTGTGTTTGCATTACCTGCTCCCACAACACACTCAGTACATGTTGTGTTTGCATTACCTGCTCCCACAACACACTCAGTACATGTGTGTTTGCATTACCTGCTCCCACAACACACTCAGTACATGTGTTTGCATTACCTGCTCCCACAACACACTCAGTACATGTTGTGTTTGCAGAGTGGAAGGTTTGATCACCCGGACAGAATGTTTAATAGATGAGTAAAGGGTTAGGGTTGTATATATCAGGGTTGGGTCCAAGTACATATTACCAATTGTGAAAATACTACATAATTATGCTCCTTTATCCTATATTACACTACAATATCATAACACTCAATGTAAGTATTGACCCAATAATTGTATCAACACAAAGCTCAATACAGTACAGGTTCCCAGCAGCCACGGTGGTGGTGGTGGTGGTGGTGGTGGTTGTGGTGGAGGAGGAGGAGGAGAAAGAAAAATTATGAAAGTAGAGAACGAATAGAATTTTAAATGGAATGAGTTATTATAATATTATTATAGTTTCATCCAACGTTTACTTTCTCTCTCTCTCTCTCTCTCTCTCTCTCTCTCTCTCTCTATGCCACATTCCTCTATACAAGAATCATACACGTTTTTTTCTTTTTTCTATATATATACTTTTTTTGATTTATTTATTTATTTTTTATTTATTTATCTATTTATTTTTTTTTTAATTTTGTTTATTTTTGTATTTATTTATTTATTTTAATTTTATCTTTAATCTTTTACCCATGGCTGTGGTAGGCTTCAGGGAGACCTTAGATGGTTGGCCTCCGCCCGTTAGTAGCGCGGGTTAGATTTTTTAAGTGACGCCTTGTTTCTTCTTATTGATAGGCTCATGCTGCCAGCGGAAGCTCCTCGCGCATATAACGTTGCAGTCTCGGCGAGGATGGTGTTATGGCAGCATGTGGGTGATCTTAGGCCACTCGGCGGTAGTAACGAAGAAAAGTGGCCAGCACGTGCCGAGGCTCGAACGCGGGACCCTGAGCTGGTATGCCCGACCGCTAGCCACTAGACCACCGCCTCCCCTAAGAGGAGATTTGAGGTGTTGAGGGCGCGGTCTGAAGGGCGGGGCACAGGTGGAGTGGGACAGGATGGCCGTGGGGCAGGGATGGGGTGGGCATGGAGCAGAGCGGGGCAGGGCGGGGCAGCTAGCGCGGGTGGAGTTATCGATGGTGATACCTGCCAAACCTCCACCTTCTCCACCTCCTCCTCCTCCTTCTCCACCTCCTCTTCCTCGTCCTGTTTATGGGTTATTAAAAATTTTTGGAAGATCTCAAAAAACTAGTTTGTTAAAAATACATTTATTATTACTATCATTATTATCATTATTATTAGCAAGGAGGACGAGGAAGAGGAGAGAAAAATGTTTTGTAAAGAAAAAAATAGTGGATTGTAGTCACGTAAGAGAGAGAAAGAGAGAGAGAGAGAGAGAGAGAGAGAGAGCCTTTCTATAGAGGGAGGGAGGGAAGTCGGAAAAACATGAAAGAATGAAGGGAAGCAATGAGAGGGAGGAAGGGAGAATTGAAGGAACGTAGGAAGGAAGGAAAAGAAGAAAAGAAGGAACGAAGGAAGGAAGGAAAGAAATAAGACAAAGAAGAAAGGAAGGAAGGAAGAACTTTTACAACCATGTCCTTCCATTTATGCCGATAATATAGCAGCCGTAACGTTAGGCTTACGTCAGGGCCTACGGGTAGCGACAGGAAGGGGAGGCAAGGAGGGTGGGAGAAAGGTATGTTAGGCCTCCTACCACCGACCACACCCCTCACCCCCCACACACACCGGCCTTCCATTACCACACACACACACACACACACACACACACACACACACACACACACATGTCTAGTAAGTTGGTTATACTTAACACATTTCCTGTCTGTCAAATAACTTCCAAATAAAATTCTCTCCTCTCTCTTCCTCTTCAGCTAGCACACACACCACACACACACACACACACACACACACACACACACACACACACATATCCACAGTTAGGTAACAGTGATGGGAATTCCGGCTCTTTTCAGGAAGCTGATTCTTTCGTTCACGTTCACTCAATAGAACCGGTTCTTTCAGCTCCCAAACGGCTCTTTGTGGCTCTCAAATACTTTTTTTTAAAGTAGTTTCACATATTCTGTTTATAGCCTTTATGATTTATTTATATATATATATATATATATATATATATATATATATATATATGTATATATATATATATATATATATATATATATATATATATATATATATATATATATATTATGTATGCAGTATGTCTCACACACACACACACACACACACACA
>JAPQNM010000017.1:4736067-4741067 GCA_029783475.1 Metacarcinus magister | reverse complement strand
GGCTCAAGTCTGACACACACACACACACACACACACACACACACACACGCAAATACAACACGGTCCGCTCTCGTAGTGGTTAGCGCACTCAGCTCACAACCGAGGAAGCCAGGGTTCGATCCCCTGGGCGGACGGAGATTATTTGGGTGTATCTCCTTTCACGTGTAGCTCCTGTTCACCTAGCAGTGAGTAGGTACGGGATGTCAATCGAGGAGTTGTGACCTCGTTGTCCCGAGTGTGTTGTGTGTAAGTGGTCTCGGTCCAACCCAACGATTGGTCAATATGAGCTCTGAGCTCTTTCCATAGGGGGACGGCCGGCTGTCTCGAGAGAAACCAGCAGCAGACTGTACAGTGATTACACACACACACACACACACACACATAAGGAACACATTAGTTACCCAAGAAGTACTGTCGTGGTCTCGGCACTCTGTACACCTTCCATCCCATGTTCCACTATACTGGGTTGATACAGGTCGTCGGTACCTGCTCCTGACTTCTGTGATGTCTTCATCTTGTGAGTTGTTTTGTTAGTGTATTAAGGCTTACACTCCTCACTGTCTTGTTTTTATAGTTTGTATAGTAGCGGTGGTCCACCATGGCTGTGAGGCATAGACCTCTAAACAAAACCTAGTAGTAATACTAGTAGTAAAACAAAAGTAGTACTATTGTTGGTAGTAATAGTGATATTCAATGTTTTCTGTGAAACCTTCTCTGTTATTTGTCAATGTAGGCTAAGGTTTAGTTAATTTAGGTTAGGTTAAGTTAGGTTAATTTAGAAGCCATCAAATGTTCTCTATGACCAAAAGTAGGGTGTTGGACGAGATGCAGACACCATTTTATTTCATAAACAGACACCATTATGGTGATGTAAAATTTTACCCCAAAAATAATGAAAACAATATAGAACACACATAATACCTAAAACGGAATAAAAATAACAATAATAACTCTAGTAAACATTGGTAGGCTCGTAGTCACTATCTAACATAGTCGCCACAGACACGTCAACACGCACACAGCCACACGCCTCATCTCCCGGGTCTGCCGCTCCACCTGGAATAACACGCTCGGCGATGCCCTCCGCACTACCTCCATGGGCCATTACCGAAGTGACTCTTCCCCCCCAGCCGTGGATACGACAAAAATCCCGTGTCCTGGATGTCACCCTCACCCGCCTCCGCCTGGGACACACGACACTCACAGCTCACCTGCTCCGTCTTCGTCTGTCCCCTGACCCCGACTGACTGCCCCTGGTGCAGGAACGTCCCCGAGACTATTGAACACTTTCTGCTGCAGTGTCCGCGCTTCCACTCCCACCGTGTAGTGCTACAGTCTCAACTCCTCGCCCTGAACGTCAACACCTTTGACCTGCCCACCCTGCTGGCGGCGGCTGGCGTCCACCCCTCCCGGCAACACGCCGTCATCCGCCTCACCTGTGCCTTCCTGAGGAGGACAGGTCAACTACCGCGCCTGTGATAGCATCATAGGACATCACCAGGGCTCATAGTGTTCCCCAACGGATCCTCGCAGCCCTAAAACAACAACAACAACAACAACACGCACACAGGAAAACGTCAAAATGTCTTACACAGCCAATAGAATCTTCGTGGGAGAGTGTGGCGGATAGATTAATAAGAGAAAAGTTCCTCCTCACTGCATTAGAACTTTATTTAGAGCTGCAGGAGAAAGGGAGAGATTTATTAGTGTTAAAATAGTATTTTTCAAATCCTATACATTTTGAGGCGAAATCTGCCGCTGAAACCCACGTACATGGAGGATCAGGCCTTTGTAAGTATGAGTATGGGCGTGGGTGAGGCGTGTGAGTGTGGCCGTGGGCGTGTGTATGGGTGGGTGTGAGTGAGGCGTGTGAGTGTGTATGGGTGGGTGTGGGTGAGGTCTTGAGTCTTGAGTTAGGTAATCCCTAAAAAGCGAGTGTCGCTGTCCTGGGATGTAGAACTTGTCTTCTACAGGCACTTCAGGGTAGGTGGTACTGTTGATTGGCGGATGGCTGGTAATGCTGCCTTCCGGAACTCCTGCAAGTTGCCTGCTGTGACTGCTTTCTGGGGTAATTTGTTCCACAAGTGTACAGGTAAGGGTCAACCCGTGTACTGTGTTGCCTGTACAAGTGGTGGTCAGGGTTGCTTGCTCCAGCAGGTGTTTTTCTTATGATTTCTGGAGGCATTGGGATGTTTACAGTACCACTATGGATGCGGTAAAACATCTCCGCTTGGTGGAAACAGCGTCTGGCTTGGAGTGTGTCCCATCCCAGTGTGGTGATCATTTGGGTCACACTTGCCTCCCTGCTGTAGTTATGTGTCACGAAACGAGCTGCTTGCCGCTGAACACTTTCAATTATTTTGATATTTCTTTGGGTGTGAGGATTCCATGCACTGGAAGTGTACTCTAGTTGAGGTCTTACTAGGGCTGTATAGGCTGCTTCCTTCACTTCTTTGCTGCACGCCCCCAGGGTCCTGCGGACAAGGCCTAAGGATTTGGCTGCTTTTGCCCTGACCTGTTCTGAGTGGTTGTTCCAGCTCATGTCCTCCGTGATGGTCACACCCAAATATTTGCAGCTGCTCTCTTTAGTCAGAGCCTTCCCGTTGACGGAAAAAGTATAATTCAGTGTATTTTCCTTTAGGCTAATACACATGTGGGAACTTTGCGTGTGAATACAGCGGTATATCACGCTGTCATCCGCAAAAGAGTCTCATCTTGGAGGTCACCTCTTCATTGATGTCATTTATGTATAGCAGGAATAAGATTGGGCCCAGGACGGAGCCTTGTGGAACTCCTGAGAAGACATCTGATGGAGATGATTGTGTTCCATTTACAGACACTTCTTGGGAGCGACCACACAGGAAACCCTGTATCCATCCTTTTGTCTTGCTTCGAATGCCATAATGGTCAATCTTATACAGCAGCTTTTGATGGGCCACTTTGTCAAATGCCTTACTGAAGTCAAGGAATATAACATCAGTTTGGCATTTCTGATTGATGCCCAGGGACCAGTCATGGATTGCTTCCATGAGTTGGGTCTCACAAGACAATTTCTCACGGAAACCATGCTGTTCATTTATTAGGGTGTTGTTGCCTGCCAGGTGTTTTGCCATGTGGCTGAGGACAATGTGTTCCATGATCTTACAGCATATACATGTTAGCGATATTGGCCGGTAGTTGGAAGGGTCACATTTCTTCCCTTTCTTATGTATAGCAACTACTCTGGCCTTCAACCAGTCTCCAGGAAGGCTTCCAGTGTTATATGATTTTTGCATAATATGAGTCAGCATTGGTCCACATTCCTCAGCATATTCCTTCAACATCCTTGCTGGTATTTCATCTGGTCCACTTGATTTATTTACGTTGAGTTTCCTTAGTTGTTCCACTACTCTGTTTTCACTGATGGTTAGGTCTTGGATGGATGGATATGGTGATGGACCTTTGTTTGGAGGAGTGGAAACTAGATCTTCTTTTGTGAACACTGATGACAAGTGGTTGTTAAGTGCCTCTGCTTTCTTTTGGTCACTCACGTATAGTTTTTCACCATCTCTCAGAGTTGGGATACCCAGTGATTCTCGTTTCTGTGATCTCACGTATGACCAAAACTTCTTTGTATCTTTCTGTAAACTATCACCAATCACTTCATTCATGTATTCATTGTAAGCTTTCTCCATCATACGTTGTATTTCATTTCTTTTAGTTTTATACTTTTCCCAGTCTTGTGGAGATTGTGTTGCTCTAGCACTTTTGTACAGTTTGTTGCGTTTGTTCATTTCCCTTTGAATTTTTCTGGTAATATACGGATAACTGGGTTTCCCACTTGATGTTTGTGAAGGGAGCAATGACATGGCATTAGTAACTGTCTCAGTGAAGAATTTCCAGTTTTCATCAACTCACCGTTCATTTGGTGAGTTGCAAAAGTACTTTTGTGTTGCATTCTGAAAAATTTCACTTATTCTAATCTTGTCTGCTCGGTCATACTTGTATATAATTCTTGGTGGTTTGTTGTGAGTCCTCGGGGTCATGTTGATATTGAAGAGGACTAAGCTATGCTCACTAATGCCTGGCTTTACTTGCACGTTTTCAATAATTTCTGTATTTGTTGTCATCACCAAATCCAGAATATTACCTGACGCTGGACGAGTTATTTCCTTGGTTAGTTGAGCCATGCCATATTCATTAAGAAGATTAATAAACTTGTTGTGTTGTGATTGTGTCCTTACATTTGTTGTAGTAATTGTTTCCTAGTTAATGTCCGGAAAATTACAGTCACCTGCTAACACTATATTCGGTAACCTTGGGTTACGTGTCAGCAGTTTGTTAATACTGTCCTGTAAGTGTTCCAAGGCATCATTTGTACCACTTGGGGAGAGAGAGAGAGAGAGAGAGAGAGAGAGAGAGAGAGAGAGAGAGAGGGAGAGAGATATACACACCCACACCCGTACACCAACAGGTCCTTCTTGCACGGAGCTCCTCATATCCAGCCTAACCTCTTTCAATAACAAACTTTACGAACTACATACTACAACTACAACACTACAAATACACTACAACTACCTCTACTTCACCAGCAATGAAGGCGGCAGTGTGGTTAACTCTAATTTACCACAGCGGCCTCTCACCCACCACCACCACCACCACCACCTAGGTTACCATGGCAACACGTGAGGGCTTCCACCACCTCTGCACTAGAATGACTCACGTTTGATCAGTCACACACACACACACACACACACACACACACACACACACACACACACACATCCACACACACACACACATCATTCATTGCTTCTTGCCTTGAGCTGCTGATAGGTTGAGAGACATGTAGCTCCTCCTTGCTTCCGACGCCTCACTGCCAGACGCACGACTCATTCCTTCACATTGCATTGAAATGTTGAACTCTAATCCAATATTACCGAATTACCAGATAATATTAAGAAAAACTGAACCTACCATCGTGTTTGTGATACATCGATGTATATCATGAGCGAATAATA
>JAPQNM010000017.1:4723567-4726067 GCA_029783475.1 Metacarcinus magister | reverse complement strand
GTATTATTTACCAAAATTTTTAGCGTGCCCGAGTACACTTAACAGACGCCAAAGTTGAGTGACCCCGGTGAGGACTCTTAAGTCCTCCCTGCAGCACTTATTGGACGAACAACAAGTGGGAATCCGGAAGCCAAAAGTATATAGGCCTAGAAAAGACATTCTTAACCTGTATGACGACGCTGAACTGATAAAAAGGTACAGACTGGACCGTGAAGGAATCATATATTGGTGAGTCACTAATATGATTCCTTCACGGTCCAGTCTGTACCTTTTTATCATTTTTTTTTCCTTGTGCATTCTTGGTCAAGATTCCCTTGCATGTAGAAAGATAGTAATTGAAAAGGAAAATGAGGAAAGCCAAGATAAATGAATTATAATAGATTTTTGTAAAAATGCAAAATAAGACTTTCTGCCCTTTCTTTTTTCTCTCCTTCCCTACATACTATACATAGTGTACTCAACACATCTGTGAAGGTTTCAGGCGGGAGTCACCATTATTTACCTCGCAAAACGTCTTTGAAGCTATGTTAGGTTATGTTATGTTAGGTTGGTTAGGTTATGTTAAGTTATGGTTAGGTTAAGGTTGTTAGGTTAGGTTATGGGTAGGTTCGATTATGTAAAATTCTTACATTTTATCAGCCAAATCCAGAAAAAAATCTAAAGTTGAGAACCCTAACTTTTGGGATAATAATATGTAAAAATCTTATATAACCGAACTTAACCTAACTTAACCTAACCATAATCTAACCGTAACCTAACCATAACTTAACATAACATAACCAACATAACATAACATAATCTAGCATAACTTCAAAGACGTTTTGCGAGATAAATAATGGTGACTCCCGCCTGAAACCTTCACAGATGTGTTGAGTACACTATGTATAGTATGTAGGGAAGGAGAGAAAAAAGAAAAGGCAGAAGGTCTTGTTCTGCATTTTTACTTAAATTTCAAGTTTTATTTAATCTATATGGCTTAATTCTATCCACACACACACACACACACACACACACACACACACACACACACACACACACACACACACACACACACACACACACATATATCCATACATAAACACATTTCTAGTCATTGGAACAAAAAAGGGAAAGAGAAGACCTGATTACAGTGTAGAGTGATGGGAGGAATGGAGATATTATATAAAGAACGTACAATGTGGAGAACATAAGACATGAGAAGAACATCAGAATATAAGGAAGCTACCAAAGGCAAAAAGACTACTGCCCAACATGAAAACCTTATTATATGAGATGCAGTGATGGTATTTGAAAGGCAACTAGATACATTCTGGTGCATCCAAGAACACAGGTACAATTACAGGGCACATATATCCACCACACGCATCTATAACATCGAATCATCGACCGTCAGGCGTCAAGTTAGTGATGGCGGTGACGAGAGCTGAATCAGTCAATCAAATCTTGCTCCGAGGCAAAATCATAAAAATAACACATCTTGGTCTTCTTTTTCACTCTCAAAAGGGCCAGCAGGCCTGTTGCTGTTTGTTCTTCCTCTTCACCGTCAACTGTAAACTGAACCAGTGAACCAGGTCTTCTCCTAAGCCCCTCCCATCTCTCTCTCTCTCTCTCTCTCTCTCTCTCTCTCTCTCTCTCTCTCTCTCTCTCTCTCTCTCTCTCTCAGACAGACAGACAGACAGACAGACAGACAGACACATACATACAACGATAAACAAACACAAATGCAATCACAAACAAACAAACAAACAAAAAAGAGAAAGAGAGAGAGAGAGAGAGAGAGAGAGAGAGAGAGAGAGAGAGAGAGAGAGAGAGAGAGAGAGAGAGAGAGAGAGAGAGAGAGAGAGAGAGAGAGAGAGAGAGAGAGAGAGAGAGAGAGAGAGAGAGAAAAAAAATTATATAATTACGATCACAATAGAGAAAAGGAAATACAATTTAAGACAAGAAGTTGATGAAGACAAGAGGAGGAGGAGGAGGAGGAGGAGGAGGAGGAGGAGAAGGAGGAGTAGGAGGAGGAGGCAGAAAAAACACACTTGATTTTTTCTCTTAATTGTCTTCGTTATAATAGTTTCCTTGACTGAAATATGACCAACCAAGACATCTCTCTCTCTCTCTCTCTCTCTCTCTCTCTCTCTCTCTCTCTCTCTCTCTCTCTCTCTCTCTCTCTCTCTCTCTCTCTCTCTCTCTCTCTCTCTCTCTCTCTCTCTCTCTCTCTCTCTCTCTCTCTCTCTCTCTCTCTCTCTCTCTCTCTCTCTCAACAGCAGTCAGCTAGAGATTTACAACACCGCTAGGTATAACAGATTGCCTTCCCTCCTTCCCTCCCTCCTTCCCTTCACTCCCTCCCTCCCTCCTTCCTTCGCTTCCCTCCCTCCTTCCTTCCTTCCTTTCCCTCCCTCCCTCCCTCCCTTCCTCCTTCCCTCCTTCTCTCCATCACACTCAGACCAGGTTTAACGAGTGTGTTTATAGTATGAGAGGAGTGACTATGCAGAATTATTGTATATTG
>JAPQNM010000017.1:4671067-4713567 GCA_029783475.1 Metacarcinus magister | reverse complement strand
TATATATATATATATATATTATATTATATTATATATTATATATAACTAGGCATTTAGTGACCGTAATCTTTCTCACTGACACGAGTTTAATGTATATTTATTCATGTGTGTGTGTGTGTGTGTGTGTGTGTGTGTGTGTGTGTGTGTGTGTGTGTGTGTGTGTGTGTGTGTGTACCTGTGTGTGTGTGTGTGTGTGTGTGGCAGCGATGACCGTGTGGACTGTGGTGGTTTCCTGCGGCAGTGGCGGAAGAACCGAGGTCGTTGCGGGGTGTGCGGTGACCCTTGGGATGTGTCTGCGCCTCGCCCCCATGAGACTCGGGGCAGGTACGGCCGGGGGATACTTGTGCGCAATTATACACAAGCTCAGGTGAGTATAACAGGTTGGTCAGGTTGTCCCGTAGGTAACCCAGTGTGTTCTTGTTTGGACACCGTTAAAATTACTGTGTGAAGTTAAGTGAAGTTAAGCGGGCAGGCAGGTAGGACTAACTGTTTATATTTATACTGTTACCGTTACCGTTACTAAATGATATACGGAATATTTTATAACTTGCTTTTTGCCGGACACACACACACACACACACACACACACACACACACACACACACACACACACACACATACACACACACACACACACACACACACACACTACTCTCACTGTCATAAAACTCACAACTTATACCGCATTTCGTGATTTATATTCATTCATTTAATATTTTTTCATACATTATTTAAATCATCTGCATATATTTGTATCTATACGCGTCTTATACTACCCTTTTCCCTGTGTGTGTGTGTGTGTGTGTGTGTGTGTGTGTGTGTGTGTGTTATAGGCAGTGGTGATGGAGGTGGAGGTAACAGCAGCTGGCAGCGGTTACTTTGAATACCAGCTGTGCCCGCGTAGCAGTGCTTGGATTAAAGAAACTCAAGACTGCTTCACACACGCTTTAAAGGTGAGTCTATAGACATACTTTTCTTTATCTATATCTACACCTATCTTAAGAATTGTAATTGTACTTTAAACTAACTCAATCATAACTTATAATTTCATTTAAGGCATTGTATGTAATCTCAGTGTTATATTCTGCTAAGAAAATACCTTGAATACTATGTCCTTTCAAAAATTAGTTACGTTTTTGTATAGGTGTGTCCTTTGTGTATTGAAATTGTACTTTAAACTAACTCAATCACAACTTATCATTTCATTTAAGACATTGTATGTAATTTCAGTGTTACGTTTCGCTAAATAAAAAAAGCTTTAATACTATATCCTTTAAAAAACTAGTTACGTTTTTGTTTAGTTATGTATGAATTGCCTTTTGTTTCGCTTAATACCTTCAAGGAATTATCTATTTCTTCATTTCAATTAATTTTTTTTTACCTTGAAATGTCACCTCTAGAGAGAAAAAAAATAGATCATCAGTCCTTGATATGTAACATTACTAGACACGTTATAAACCACCTCAAATATCACACACAAAAAAACAATGAAAAAAAACCAGTAGCAGTTGTCCTTGCATAAAAAAAAACAAAAAAAAACTAACCATTCACTATGTTTTATCACTATTTATTCCTTAGTGACCTTCAGTAACCTTTGTGACCTTCGGTGATCCCCCTTCCCACCCCCTTAACTCAGTGCTTCCCTCATTACACCAAACAAAACAAGTGTAAAATATGACCACTGTCTGTGACCTGCATTGTGACCTCATAGGAACACGTAGTGACCTTTATAACGCAGTGACCTTTCCGCTAAGTCTTCCCATCACCTGTATAGTGTATAGTGTATAGTATGTATGGTGCAGGTCAACCTTAAAGGCTTAACCTTCACTATCATTTTTATGTTTCATCTCACCACACAAAATAAACTTTACGAAAAAGGCGAAAAAATTTGTTATATACCCACACTTTACTAAACAATAAAAGTGTGTGTGTGTGTGTGTGTGTGTGTGAGAGAGAGAGAGAGAGAGAGAGAGAGAGAGAGAGAGAGAGAGAGAGAGAGAGAGAGAGAGAGAGAGAGAGAGAGAGAGAAACCGTAACGGGAAAAAAACATGAAATACAACTCTTATAAAACATATTACATCATCACCATCATATATATCTAATTATAATCACGCTAGGCTTCACAAAAATTAAAACCATTTCCCTTCCCTAACAGGACGATTTTGGGCGGAGTCAAATAGCTGTTAACGTGACCGAAAACTTTGCACGTGTGAGACATGCATTGAATTTTCCGCAAGAGGTGGTGTGTCGCGCATGTGTTCTTCAGGTAAGATCACTACGGATACAGTTACGGATACACTATACTACACCCTCACATACCAGGCACCAACATCATTATATTAAGATAAATAAATAGTTATTATAGCCTTACTCTTAACAACATAACTACCTAATTGCTTGTTAGATGGCGCAGCGTTGATCAAACTCACCTAAATATGTACTACACTAATTATGTTACAGCCATTTCAACACCATATAATAATTACTGTGTGTGTGTGTGTGTGTGTGTGTGTGTGTGTGTGTGTGTGTGTGTGTGTGCGTGCGTGTGCGTGCGTGTGCGTGTGTGTAATAATAATAATAATTTTACTTACCTTAACAGTGGAAGTTTGTAAGCGGAGGTCGCCAAGGGAGAGAAGAATATCGTGCTTGTGCTGACATTACCATCACCCCCAACAACACCACAACCACCACCACCACCACCACAACCACCAGCATCACCACCACCACTGAATTACTTCTAACGACAATTAATTCTTCCTCACAATTCATTTCTCCTTCCTCACACGTAACTAATATTAATTTGGTATATCCACACGCAACTCACACATCTAATATTCAGTCTGAGGACCCACACATTGATGTTCCTCCCACGGAAATACGAGTTAATGATGTTTTAAAGACGCGCACAGGTGTAGGTGGAGATAATTTAGGCGCGACTGTTCTCCCCTCAATGCTTTCTTACGGGATCACATTATTTATTATTTTCAAATGATGCACACAACAACCTCCACACAGCCAGTCAGCCACTCCCTTAGCGAAGGCAGGGCCTAAGGAAGCCAGGGCCTAAGGAAGCCAGGATGCCATTTCTCCGGCCACCCTGTCCACTTCCCTTGAGTCTTGAGTTAGGTAATCCCTAAAAAGCGAGTGTCGCTGTCCTGGGATGTATGTAGAACTTGTCTTCTACAGGCACTTCAGGGTAGGAGGTCCTGCCCTTCACGCGCCCAGGATCGGCCTCTCACTCCTGGCCTCCTTCTGCCAGCCAACCATATCTCCCCAAACACACCCCACCACGACTGCGTATCGCTGAAAACAGATCCGTAGATCACCGTATCTTGACACCTGTCAACGCTCAAACCCCCAGGGAGGGCCGGTGACCCACCGCTCCCTGCCTCCACACAACTATAAATAACTACACCGCCACAACACTATTTACATGCTAAATGTGTCGCCACAACAATATCATCCTTCCTATTTAGTTTTATGTCTTCTATATCTTCTTTTGATAATTTTAAAATGTAATGATTTGATTGAATTTTATATATTTATTGTTATACATAAATATACATGTAAATACATATATTATTTTACCATCATATGAGAAAGCGAGAGAGAGAGAGAGAGAGAGAGAGAGAGAGAGAGAGAGAGAGAGAGAGAGAGAGAGAGAGAGAGAGAGAGAGAGAGAGAGAGAGAGAGAGAGATTCAGATTCATAACTTTTATTCACAATATGAACACATCATACATGTGAAAGAGACATGTATTGCCTAATAAAGGCATGTCTCATCACTTAGAACAATTAGAGTAAAGTATTTATTAACATTATACATATATGAGTATGGGTACATGTATTATATATGGGTTTTTCATTTAGTCACATCGCAGAGTTTGGGAAAATTACTTAGTGTTTTTGGGAGGACATTCATCTTGTCCGTCACCGTGGCTGTGAGAGTCAGGTCGAGGCAGCTGTCCTGTCCTGTTGGTGATGGGGTGGGGGGGGGGGCAGTGTCTGTCTCCATCGTCATTCCATTGTCCCTGCATGTTTGTTTGTTTGCTTTGTTGTTTTGTTCCTTTACTGAAGCGAAGTCCGTTATTATTGTTGTTTGAATTTCCTGTTGAGTTGTACACATGGTTTTTAATTCTTGATTCTCCTTCTCCATTCTTGTTTGTTGGTCCTGACTCTCCTTCTGCATTCTTGTCTGTTCGTCTCTTAGTGTTTTCACTTCCTGACGTAAAGCCTCCACCTCCCTCAGTATTTGTGTTGTTGCGTCGCTGTTATCTGTTTGTATATAACCTATGCCTTCGGGTGAAATAGAATTATTGTTGTTATTATTATTAATAAATCGTAATGAACAGGTCAGTGTTTCTCTTTATCTTTACTTGTTTGCATTCTTTCCATAACGGTTGTTTGTAGGTACTCAGGTAGACAAAACAATGATCAGGTGGAGTGAACCAACACAAAGAGATATTATAATATTTTTTCATGACTTCTTCAGCATAAATTACTTACACCAAGGGATATGTATTATGCATTATGTGAGAAGGTTACAAGGCATGAAATAACTTCCTGAGTGAAAAAATAACACGAAATAATGATGTAACGGAGACGGGGTAAGGTGAGGGGAAGAGAAATTACGAGAATATACATACCAGTAACTTAATAATACAGTTGTATACACTATTAAAGCATGGAAATGGAGGGGAAATGTCTTTTGCATTATGTGAGGTTACAAGGCACGAAATAATGGTGCTACGGAGACGGGGTAAGGTGAGGGAGAGAAAAAGTACGTGACTATAGATAATAATAACTAAATAATACAGTTTAATACACTATTGAAGCATGTACCAACAAGGGAAATGTATTATGTGAGAAAGTTAAAAGGCATAATATTACCTCATTAGTGAAAATTAACACGAAATAATGATTTTAGGGGAAACTTAAGCAGAAGCGAAAGGCCAGAATATACTCGATAAAAATGAATTATAATACTTTTTCAGTACTAACAGAGGTTAATTAAGACTTAGATATAGGATATATAGCAGGAATATATTATGATTTCACTAAGTAAGAGCAGGGATTAGGAGCAGAAGCAGAGATAGGAGCAGAGAGGAGCAAAAATTAGGAGATGAAGAGTTGAGTTAACGTAAAATTTAAAGGTCCTTTCCCCATCCTTCCTAACCTTGCTATAACAACCCACACAACTATAACTCACTATAATAAATGAATGAATATATAAAGATTAACTATAACTTAATATTCTTACTCGTTCATAAAGGTGACGGGAGTTGGTAATAGTGTTTAGTTAGTGTATATAGAGATGAGTGTGTGTTAGCGGGGGAACAGGAAGTGAGAGAAAGACAGACACACAGACAGGCAGGCAGACAGACGTACAGACAGAGGTAAACAGACAGGTGTGTGTGTATATATATATATATATATATATATATATATATATATATATATATATATATATATATATAGTTAAAGATAATAGACAGGCATGTAGACACATACACATAGACATATAGATATAGAGAGCAGTGGTAGTGGGAGAAAGCCAGACTGACAGGCAGACAGACACGGGTAAACAGACAGGTGTATATATATAGTTAGACAGAGATAATAGACAGGCATGTAGACACAGACATAGATAAAGAGAGCAGGGGAACAGGAAGTGGGAGAAAGCCAGACAGACAGACAGGCAGACAGACGTACAGACAGAGGTAAACAGACAGGTATATATGTAGTTAGACAGAGCTAATAGACAGGTAGGCATACAGATAGACAGACAGGCATACAGATACAGACAGGCATACAGATAGACAGACAGGCATACAGATACAGACAGGAATACATATAGACAGACAGGCATACAGATACAGACAGGCATACAGATACAGACAGGCATACATATAGACAGACAGGCATACAGATACAGACAGGCATACATATAGACAGACAGGCATACAGATACAGACAGGCATACAGATAGACAGACAGGCATACAGATACAGACAGGCATACAGATACAGACAGGCATACATATAGACAGACAGGCATACAGATACAGACAGGCATACAGATAGACAGACAGGCATACAGATACAGACAGGAATACATATAGACAGACAGGCATACAGATAGACAGACAGGCATATACACAAACAGAGCTAAACAGACATATATAGGAAGAACAAACAGCAACAGAATATAGGTAGACAAGGGAAAACAGACAGACAGGCAGACATACACGGCCAAACAGACAAGCATATAGACAGATAGCTAAACAAACAGGCCTAGATACGTATAACGATAATAATCCTTCACTTCCCTATCCTCAGGTAAAAAAAAAAGTACATATTACCAATAAATTATATAAAAACAATACAATATAAACATAGTGATCCCGTTGAAAAGAATAAAACAACAAAACCGAGCGACCAGCATGTGTATTGTGTAGGAGGAAGAGAGGAGAAAAACGCGCATAATATTTCTCCCTCCTCCTGTACCTAATGTGTCAGTGTGTCAACGATAATGGCGACTTACCAAAGAGTATGTGCTTTACTAAGAGCACTTCGACACTCTAGTATGAGGTGTAACTCCCCATATAACACGCTAGCACCTAATGTGTTGAAACCAGCGACCTTCTCAGCGCTTCGTAGGACGGCATTAGCACCTCAGAGGCTTGGTGTGGGTGCGTGTGTGCCTGTGTGGTGTGTTCCTGAGGTGCTGAGGCCTGTGTGTGCCACCTTATAGCACACTAGGACTATACACGCCTCTAGTGTGTTCAGACAAAAAGATGTGCCTGAGTATTTACGTGGAAGTGTTAGTCGGGTGAGTACACACACACACACACACACACACACACACACACACACACACACACACACACACACACACACACACACACACACACACACACACACACACACACATATTTACACACACAATGAAATCCTTAAGGTAGACGTTTAGTAGAAATCATGATATTATTATATCTTCACCTGAATGTTCTAGAGAATTCAGGGTTATATTTTTACGTTACCTGATGCATTCTGAGGTTTTTTTAATTACATTTCGGTCGCAAATTCGTAATTTGTGAACTATTCAATGTTTTCTG
Organism: Metacarcinus magister; assembly: GCA_029783475.1. NCBI lineage: Eukaryota > Metazoa > Arthropoda > Malacostraca > Decapoda > Cancridae > Metacarcinus > Metacarcinus magister. The sequence continues at coordinate 4,706,451 of JAPQNM010000017.1, read as the reverse complement.
TGAGACTTTCTCTTCAAAAAATAAGGTCAAGTTTAATTTGGTTTGAACAAGGTTCTGTTATTTGTCAATATAGGTTATGGTTTGGTTAATTTAAGTTTTGTTACTTACTTTGTTACTTACTTTGGTTACTTTGGTGAATTTTGCCTGTTAACGGCACAGCTGAAGTGGGCTTCCACTGGCTCCAGGTCCCTCCTCAACCCCTATTCCTGGACTTGGGGTGATGGTTGTTAGGGTGTTGTGATGGGAGTTAGGGTATCCTGGTGTTGGAGGTTCATCTGGTATCCCAGTGAGCCACTTGTCCAGTCTCCCCTTGAAACACTCCACTGTGATGTTTGTCAAGTTACGGAGTTCTTTTGGGGCACAGTTGAACAAGCGGGTACCATTGTGGGTGAACGTGTTATGCACCAGGGTTCACAGTCTTGCTGTTGTGCCCTGCGTTTCCTGTACATAACACAGTCGACCTCTCCTGGGATGTGGGTTTACTACTAACCCAACGTTTGGGGCTTTTCCCTCTAGTATCTTAGTATCTTGTTATGTTATGTTAATTTAGAAGATATCAAATGTTTTCTATGATAAAAAAATTGGGGGTTGGGCGAGGTGCAGATGCCATTTTTATTCTTCGTATCCACACGCCAGTTTTTGAGACCGTCAATAGGTCATTGTTAGGTTATGTTAGTGATTCTGGCACCTTATTCTTAGCTTAAATCACTGTATTTTGTCTTCTCCCCCAAGAACCCCACATTCCCACAAGTCCCCAAGCTAGTTGGGGGTGGCAAGGAAATCTTATATATGCATTTGCGACGGAAATCAATGTCAAAATCATTCGAAATGGATTAAAATCCATACGAAAAGTGTGTTATTTATATCCAGGTGAATTCTGATGTAAAATTTTACCACTACTACTACTACTACTACTACTACTACTACTACTACTACTACTACTACTACTACTACTACTACTAACCCACCCTTTCTCCAGCAGGTTACAGCAGAGAGTGATCTTCTAGGAGATGACTTAGGGGAAGAAGAGGAAGACAAAGATATGGAAGACGATATCCTTGACTTTTTAAACCCGCGATTGATTCCCTTTGAAGAAACTGACACCAACTTTGTCATTCCTTGTCCTACGTGCTGCAAAAAGGTATGAGAGAGAGAGAGAGAGAGAGAGAGAGAGAGAGAGAGAGAGAGAGAGAGAGAGAGAGAGAGAGAGAGAGAGAGAGAGAGAGAGAATCAGTATGTTAGTTATATTTTTAAACTATTTTACATCATTAGAAAACATAATTAATAACTAAAAACTCATTTATTTATATATATATATATATATATATATATATATATATATATATATATATATATATATATTACTCATTTACCTCTCTCTCTCTCTCTCTCTCTCTCTCTCTCTCTCTCTCTCTCTCTCTCTCTCTCTCTCTCTCTCTCTCTCTCTCTCTCTTTTATTTCCCTCCAGGATGAAGATGAAACTAAAATGCAGGAAATAATCATCAACAAAAATTCAGGTGAGTTTAAGTTTCATTTCCTTACAAACAGACCCATTTTCAGACCCTTTCTAGCCTTTTCAGACCTTTTTCCAGTCTTTCAGCTCTTTCCAGCCTTTTTACAGCTCTTCTTAGCCTTCTCCCAACCATTTTCAGCCCCTCTAAGACCATACAATTCCCACCCCATCACTTCCCATTCCCCCCCTTCCTTCCCTTCCCTTCCCTTCCCTTCCCTTCCCTTCCCTTCCCTTCCCTTCCACCCTCACTAACACCAAACAAACACACTAACACACTCTGTTCCAGGTTACTTTATGTCTGTGGGAGGAACTACTACTACTACTACTACTACTACTACTACTACTACTACTACTACTACTACTACTACTACTACCTAACACACACACTCCATTCCAGGTTACTTTGTGTGTCCGTGGTGCTGTAAAGATGGTCTGTGGGAGGAATTAATGTTACTTCTAGACAAGAGAGAAGATACACTGACATGAAGGCAGCTCTCAGCCTACCTCTACACTACTACTGCTGCTACTACTACTACTGCTACTACTGCTGCTACTACTGCTGTTAATGAAGCCCATGATGATCTGCTAAGCGAGTCTCCGTTAAGGGTAAATAAAGGGAGGAAAGGAAAGGGAAGGGAGGGAAGGGGAAGGAAAAGGGAAGGAAAGGGAAAGAATTGATGGGGAAAAAAGGGAAAGGAAAAAAGTGTGGTATATATAATGATTTAGTTTTGGTATAATGATATATTTTATGTGTGTGTTATTATTAATTGTTATTGTAATATTATATTTTTTCTTTCTATCTTCCTCCTCCTCCTCCTCCTCCTCCTCCTCCTCCTCCTCCTCCTCCTCCTCCTCCTCCTCCTCCTCCTCCTCCTCCTCCTCAACAGGGCATCAACAGGGCCACACTGGAGAGATTCGGTGCACGAGTAACCAATGACAGAGCGAGAATTGTGTTCCCTGTAAAGGATTTGAAGGGGGAGGCGGCAGGCTGGGAGAGTGTGTCACTATTACATCATCTCCCGCAGGTATGGAGAGAGAGAGAGAGAGAGAGAGAGAGAGAGAGAGAGAGAGAGAGAGAGAGAGAAAGTAAAAGAGATATATATACATACATTGAAAAATAAATGACTTAGTTCATTAATCGTACTTTCATCCACACACACACACACACACACACACACACACACACACACACACACACACACACACACACACACACACACACACAGGTAATCCGTCGTTTCATCACTGGGCGGAGTCGAGTCTTCTCTCCACCCTCCGCCTCCTCCTCCTCCAGCAGTAGCAGCAGAAGGAAGGAGAAAGTTATAGTGGTTCCTAACTGCTGTGATGTTTTAACTCTCGCTGAGCTGGGACTGTACGCCTTGTGTCTACCCCTGGATGGTACGTACATGTGTGTGTGTGTGTGTGGTGTGTGTGTGTGTGTATCATTATTTAGTTATGTTTTTTATAGGAGTGTATGTGTGTGTGTGTGTGTGTGTATATGTTTATTTCTATGTGTATATGTGTGTGTGTGTGATTATTATTATTATTATTATTATTATTACAGACGTCAATGCCTTAGAATCTGACATCCTTGAGTGTGACGTCAGTGAGGTTCTGGTGTGGTGCCGCGGCCTGCCACCACCACGCACACTGCTGCTCACTCTTATACAGATGGGAGTGTCAGGCTCTCTAGTGCAGTAAGTGTGAGGGGGGAGAAGGAGGAGGAGGAGGAGGATAGTTTGTAGAATAATGTTAGGATGGAGCAAGGAAGATTGATTGTGTGGGATTGAAAAGTAGTAGTAGTAGTTGTAGTAATAGTAGTAGTAATAATAGTAGTAGTAGTAGTTGTATTATTATTGCTATTATTATTATTATTATCTGTAGTTGTAAGTAGTAAAAATCAACCATGCATTTTATCATATAACACACACACACACACACACACACACACACACACACACACCCAACCTCCCCCCTTTCCAGGTCCTCTGAGAATGACACGCCCGTATACTTGAAGTCTGAGGGTGAGGTGAGGAAGGCCTTGAAACACCTCATTCCAGTCCTGTCTCCGGCCACTACGACATAAGGAAGAGGTGTGTGTGTGTGTGTGTGTGTGTGTGTGTGTGTGTGTGTGTGTGTGTGTGTCTGTGTGTGTTTCAAGGTTTAAATATTTGTGTGTTTGGCTGTGTGTGTGTGTGTGTGTATATTTGTTTTAGGGTATAAAGAGCTGTCTGTTTTGCTGTGTGTGTGTGTGTGTGTGGTGTGTGTGTGTGTGTGTGTGTGTATTTACCTAGTTGTAGTATACAGGGCCTGAGCTAGACTCGTGTGGTCCTGTCTTCGTATCTACATTGATCCACTTTTTCTTTCAGTTTGTGCACACTATTCACTTTAATAACTTCTTCTTTCAAACTGTTCCATGCGTCTATACTTCTATGTGGAAAGCTATATTTCTTTGTGTTATTCAAGCATCTTCCCTTTTTTAATTTCCTCTTGTGGCCTTTTGTATAAGCAGCTTCTTCCCTTGATAGTATATTCTTATCTGTTTTATCCATTCCATTTAACAGTTTGTATACTGCTATCAGGTCACCTCTTTCTCTTCTTTCCTCAAGTGTTGGCAAATTCATTTCTTCCAGCCTCTCCTCGTACGTCCTCCCTTCTAACTCTGGAACCATTTTCGTTGCAATTCATTGTATTCTTTCTATTTTCTTTATATGTTTTTTCTTATGTGGAAACCATACAATCGCAGCATATTCCATTTTTGGTCTAATCATTGTAGTGATAATGTTCTTCATCATTTCTTTATCCATATAGTGAAAGGCCACTCTTATACTTCTCAACATATTGTATGTTTCTCCAAATATCTTATTTATGTGCTTCTCTGGAGATAGATTATCCTGCATTACTATTCCCAAGTCTTTCTCTTTATCTACTCTTGTTATAATGCTGTTTCCCATTTCATATGTCCATGTAGGCCTCTTTGAGCTTATTCCTATTTCCATCACATGACATTTGCTTGCATTGAAATCCATCTCCCATCTTTCACTCCACTCTTGGATCTTGTTTAGATCTTCTTGTAGTTTTTTGCAATCCTCTTGACTATTTACTTTTCTTATCAGTTTAGCATCATCAGCGAAAAGGCTTATGTAGCTGCTCAGTCCTTCCGGTAAGTCATTGACATATGTTATAAACATCATTGGTCCTAATACAGAGCCTTGTGGTACCCCGCTCGTGACTTTCCTCCACTCTGATTTTGTGTCCCTTATGACTGTTCTCATCTCTCTTCCTCTCAGGTAGTCCTCTATCCAGTTTAAAATATTTCCTTTCAGTCCTCCAATGTTCTCAAGTTTCCATAGTAACCTTTTATGTGGTACCTTATCAAATGCTTTCTTTAGATCCAAATATATACAGTCCACCCATCTTTCTCTTTCTTGTGTTATATCAATCACCCTTGAGTAGAAATTCAATAGGTTTGTTGCACATGACTTTCCTTCTCTAAATCGAAATTGTCTGTCCGTTATTCTCTTTTCTTTTTCTAAGTACCTAGTCCATTGCTTTTTTATTATCTTCTCACAGACCTTGCAAATTATGGTGGTCAGCGACACTGGTCTATAGTTCAAAGGTTCCTCTTTGTTACCACTTTTGTATATTGGTATTATTTCTGCTCTCTTCCACTCATTTGGCACTTTTCCTTGCTTCATTGAGCTCTCTATTATGTCACAAATTGGTTTAATAAGTTGTTCTTGACATTCTTTTAATACATGGCCTGACACCCCGTCTGGTCCTATAGCTTTCCTTTCTTCTAGGTTCTTTAACAACTCCTTTATTTCATGTCTGCTTACCTTGATTTCCCACAACTCTGTGCTTTCTTTTCTTTCTTGTGGGTGTCTGAATTCTGTTTCACTTGTGAATACATTCTGGAAGTTTTTGTTTAGTATTTCACTCATCTCTTTTGGATCTTCAATTGTTTCATTATTTTCTTTCAACCTTGTTATTCTTTCTTTTTGTTTGATTTTTCCATTTATATACCTATAAAATAACTTAGGTTCCTCCTTACATTTTTTTACTATATCTTTTTCATATTTCTTGTCTTCTTCTCTTCTTATTCTGACATATTCATTTCTAGCTAATTTGTACTCATTCCTGTTTTCTTGCGTTTTTTTTTATATTTTTTTTTACTTTCTTCCATTTTATATCCCTTTCCTTTTTCGCCTTATAACAGTTTGCATTAAACCACTCTTGATTTCCTTTTTCTCTTACTTTGTAATATGACACATGTTTTTCTATTCCTTTATTGTACGTCTTTAGGAAATAATCATATTTTTGTTGAACGTCTTCAAGTCTATCTATCTCTCTCCAGTCTATCCCATTGAAAAATAATCTTAAATCTGAATAGTTTGCTTTTGCATAATTTCGTCTGTTTATCTTGTGATTTTCTTCTCTTCCTTCTTGAGAACATTCTTCAATCTCAAACTCTATAATTGTGTGGTCACTTTTTCCGAATGGACAGTCGTGGTTTATTTCTTTTGGTAAATCTATTCCTTTTGTAAGCACTAAATCCAGTCTTGTTGGCTCATTTTCACCTCTGTACCTTGTGTTTTCAGTAACCCATTGTTTCATAGCATTTTCCATTGTCAGTTTTAACAATCTATTACCCCAACTATTGTCTTCACCACTACATTCATAGTTTTCCCACTTCACTTCGCTACAATTAAAATCACCCATCAAAATGACTCTTATCACTTTTAATTATTCGTTCTAAGTTTATCTGGGTGTCTGTAAGTAGCACTTCATGTTGTTCCTTTGTCCATGAGCTGGTTTTGGGGGGAATGTATGCTACTACTAATATCAGTTTTTCACCCTTGCCAGACCTTATATGCAGACTCATAACTTCTGCTTTTCCTGAACCATATTCCTTCTTTGTCACTTCTACTCCAACTTTTGTTAATATTATTACTCCTCCTCCTTTCTTACCTTTTCTGTCTTTTCTCCATGTGATATAGTTCTGAAATGTGACCATCTTGTCCGTGATATTTTCGTCTAGTTTTGTTTCAGTTATGCACACAACATTTGGTGCCTTGTTCTCTAGATAATCTCTTAATTCCAATTTTCTTGATATTATTCCATCTACGTTTGTATACATTATCTTGAACTCCTCCCACTTTTCTTTTGTAACATTTCCCTCTGCTTCTTTTTTCCCTTTTAGTCCCTCTTCCTTATGTACCACTTCTTCAGTTTGTCGTCGAGTACTCTCCAGAAAAAACTTTCCTTGTCCTCTTCAGTTCTATCTTCATTTCTTTGTTTGACTTCTTGCTGCAGTTTTCTTAATTTTTGTCTTGCTTCTTCATTCATGTTTTTCTTTATATACACTTCGTTATACTCTTCAGCTCTTTTTAATGTAAATGCTCTGGCCAAAATTTCTTCTGTTACTGCTTGTGATTTGAGCCTTAGCTTCAATGGGCGTGTCTTTCCTTCCTTATAGCGTCCCATCCTATGTATTTCCTCTATTTCTTCTTCAAATTTGGTTTCTTCTTCATCATTCAACTTTTTTAGTATTTCCTTAACTCTATTTGCCTCCTCTTTGTCCCTTTGGAATTTCAATGTTATGTTCTTTTCTTTCAACCCAAAAATTATAACACTTTTTTTCTTTTCCGCTGCATTTCTGATTACATTTTCCTTTGTTTTCAGGACACTTATTACCTCCTTCTCAACATTTTCCTTATACTCTTTTTCTTGTTGCACTATTATTTCCTTGAATGTTTTCTTTTCAATCTCTTTTTCTTCTCTCCAGCCTTTCACTTCACAATTTACTAATTCCTTAACATGGTCTTCCATTTGTTTCACAGCACCTCCATGGCTCATTTTCAGTTCCTCATTTTCTTTTTTCAGTTTTGCGATCACTTTGTCCTTTTCTTCACTTTGTGTGTGTGTGTGTGTGTATTTACCTAGTTGTATTTACCTAGTTGTGGTTTACGGGAGGGGAGTAATCTCATGGTATCCCGTCTCTGTATCCTTTATCTAGTTTCTTCTTAAAAGTATGCACAGTCCCAGCCTTCACAACTTCCTCACCCAGTTCGTTCCATTTATCTACAACTCTATGAGGAAAACTATATTTCTTGATGTCCCTTCTACAGTTTTCCTTTTTCAACTTTAAACCATGTCCTCTTGTATTCCGTGTATCCAAGGGTAAAAAGTCTTCCCTATCCATGTCCTCCATACCATTTGCCATTCTATAGACATTTATCAAATCACCTCTTTCCCTTCTCTCCTCGAGTGTAGTGATTTCTAATCTTTTCATTCTCTCTTCATAGGTCAAAGTACTCATCTCGGGAACCATCTTCATAACTGCTCTCTGAACTCTTTCTAACCTTGCAATATTTTTCTTTTTATGGGGAGACCACACGACTGCCGCATATTCCAACCTCGGTCGTACCACAGAAGTCAAAATCTTCTTTATCATCCTTTCATCCAGATACGAAAAGGCCACTCATCCTTTTTAATAAATTCATCATCCCACCAGCAATTTTGTCAATATGTTTGTCTGGAGTCAAGTCCTCTGTAACAGTCATTCCCAAATGTGTGTGTGTGTGTGTGTGTGTGTGTGTGTGCATGAGGTCTTGGTAGTGAAAGGGATGAAAGAGGAAGGGAGTTTTGGAGGGAAGGTGAGTATTGTGTTGTTAGGAAATGTAAATGGTTGTGGTGTTGATGAGGTAGTTGTAGACGTGGTTGGTGGGCATGGGGTGCCTTCTCACACTCTTCAAAGGGAGGGATGTACTACCTTCAACAACCTTAACTTCATTATGGATTGAACTCTCTCCACCTTTTTCTTCATAGAGCATCATTGATTTTCCCTCTTTTTGATTTATTTATTTATTTATTTATTTATTTTTGGTTTAGTTGGGGTGTGTAGCCGGATGTGTATGTGTTAATGAAGTAATGTAGATGTGCTGTAAGATATTTAGTAGGGCTTTTTTTCAGCCAGAGGAGGTGAATGAGGTGGAAGGGAGAGTGAATGCTTCTCTGGACTCTTGCAAACTCAGGTGAAACAACTTGAGGCAACCAACACAACCAACTTAAACACCAAGTAAGTAAGTTTGGTGCTTTTTTCCATTAGTTTTACAGATGAAGTTGTGTAGATGTGACGTCTTTTTATGATGATGTTTGCGTTCAGTAATTTGCACGTGTCAATGCCTGGGTGAGTGTCTCTGTTGTGGATAATACCTCCGCCCTCGCTGCCATTTGCACGAGTGACCTGACGCGCAGTGATTGGTTGGGGTGTCCTTCTCATCTCCTATGGGGGCCTAGGGACTAACTAAGTGAGAGGAGTGTACTGCATGTATGTGTGCATGGGTGTGTGTATGTGTGCCTTGTCATGGCTATGGCTACCACCCTTTAGGGGGATAACAGCCTGATAGATAGATAGATAGATCAGTAAGTGTGAAATTTGCTCCAGGTAAGGTTGTTAAAAAGGCTCACAGGTGTGTGGGTAAGGAAGTGTTTTGTTTAGTGTAGCTTAATTAGGGTTGTTTTTAAGGTAAGTAGAACATTTTGTGTAGCAGGAGTCGGGTAGGTGGAAGGCATGCAGTTAACAAGTGCAGAACAGTGACTATGAATGTGTAAACATTGCAACAAATGTAACACTGCAGTAGACTGTGATTTATTTTTCTGGCTGCAATTCTTCATAGTTTACAAAAGGATGATAGTAATCTGTGTTTGATTGGCTCTATCTTAGGATCATTTATTGAGTCACCCTTTATAGGACAAGGTATAACTTTATTACAGTCATCCGCCATTGATCCGTCATCCGTCCCCTTCATCTACTTTCATCCGATGTGTAATGCATCTACTCTGGGGTTGACGGCAAGGGACCTTGAGAAGTTCCTGGCGACTCCTGGTCACTCGCCAATCTGTGTGACCTTGAAGTAATGTGAAGTTATGTTATGTTATGGTTGTAGGGGTGGGAGAGAGAGAGAGAGAGATGGTTGTAGGGGTGAAAAAAGAGAGAGAAAGAGGATGTGTTTGTGATCTTACGAATAGATTAAAGAAAGAGAGAGAGAGTGTAAAAATGTTTGTTATTTAATGAATAGCTCAAAGAGAGAGAGAGAGAGAGAGAGAGAGAGAGAGAGAGAGAGAGAGAGAGAGAGAGAGAGAGAAACATTTGAGAGAGAGAGAGAGAGATGCATAATTTCCAATGGTATGTATGTTAACAGTGTTACACATTAATGTGGCAGGTGTCCAGTCTGGTGATCCCTCTGAATATGCGCCAAAGTGTGTTGTATTTTGAGGTTCCCTACTCTTCATATGAACGTTTGGTACTGAAGGTAAATTATAGAATTGTGTGTGAAATGGATGAATGTACATTTCAACATTTGATCTATCTATCTATATACCAGCCTGTTATAACCTAAAGGTGGGTAGGTATGGTTTACACGCACACACCCATGCACACATACACTCCTCTCACTTAGCCTCGATGTCCCCAGAGCAGAAAAGAAGTGCAGCCCCCCTCCCCCCCCAACACACCGCATCAATACAGCTACTTACCCATACAACCTTCTCTTTACATTCATTCCCATCACTCTACAACTAAACACTTTCTTCATTCCTCCCAACACCTTTCCTACATCATTGATCCTAAACTTCACCTCTGTATCTAGTCCTCCTCCTACAATAATCTTGGACCCTAAATATTGAACCCATTCCACCTCCTCGATCAGTTCACCATCAATGCAACATTCATCCTCCTACCACCAACCTCCCTTGTGTATGTCATTACCTAACTTTTTTTTCCCCATTCACTCTCAAATTCCCTCTACACACTTCCACCAGCTGATACAATTTCTCCTTTGAATCCTCCACTAAAGCTGTATCCTCTGCAAACAGAAGCTGATTTATCTTCCACACTCTATCATCAGTATTTACCAAACTGAAACCTCTAACTAACATTCTCACATCAGCTTCCCTTACCACACCATCCATATAAATAGTGAACAATCATGGTGACATCACACATCTCTGACGTAGTCCAGAAAAGCCCAATTACTTCTTTTCCTTTTGCCATAAACTTTTCACACTTGTCTCAGCAAACACCTGATCCACACACCTTCGCCCTCTTCTAAAGCCACATTGATCCTCACATATAACACCTTCTGTACCCTGTCTGATCCCCTTTATCAGTACCCTATCATACACCTTACTTACTACACTCAACACACTTATACCCATAAAACTAGCACACTCATACTTATCACCTTCATCTTTATACAAGGGAACTACACATACACTTGTCCAGTCAACTGGTGCCAGACTGGTAATAAAACACACATTTAACAATCTTATTAACCATTCAATCACACTTGTACTGCCACTTTTCAAACAATCTATACAACACCCACATGATCCAGCAGCTTTCCCTGCTTTCATATCCTTTACCGCCCCTTGTACTTCCTCTTTCGTGATCTGTGTGTGATGTTATCCTCATGAGAGTGCTGAATACCAAGCAACACACTTTTTCAAATAAAGGACAAGTAGATGCCCTATTTAGTCTGTTAAATCAAGTGTCAAGTGTAGTAAGAAATTAATTGGTATAATTATCGTCAGAGTTTCACTGATATTCAAGATTAGTCACTTTAAAAGGGTTCCGAGTCGTTTCACTCCCATTCCCGTTTGCCTCGGGTTGTATCACTCCTATTCCCGTTCGCTCCGGATTTTCTAACCTAACATAAAAAGTATGACTTGATTATATAATTCCCTAATTTAACGAACCGACCCTGGGCAAAACGACTTGGTACGAACGGGACTCAGGGCAAAACGACCCAGTACGAACGGGACTCAGGGCCAAACGACTTGATACCCTTTAAAAAGGGGGAAAGTGTTACAGGCATTTTAATAAATCTAAATCATAGTTGAAAGAAACCACTGATTATTTCCATGAGAATTGTTTACATTCAGGGTGCGAGGAGGGAAGCTGTTTGACCACATCAGTGAACGGGAGTGTCTTTCAGAGGAAGAAGCTTCAGCCTTTCTACACCAGATTCTGCAAGGACTCACCCACATGCACTCCAAGGGCATTGCACACCTCGACCTCAAGGTAACCACCATCCACCCCTACACCCATGTCATCCAGATCTTGGGTTGAGAATGTTCAGTTGTTTATCCGTTCAGCTTACAAAACTCACTTTGCATTATAGTAGGAGGTTGATAGGTGATAGGAGTAAAGAATCTTCAATATGCTCTGATTATTGTACTTTAAAACAGCTAATATTTCAGTAATATATAAGACATGATTAAGCAACTGTTTGGTTACTTTCATTAACTGATGTTGCTCTTCTGATAGATATGTTCAGTTTCTTTGTCTGGTTCCCACTACTACATGCTATATAGGAAAAGATCACGGGAGCTGATAGTGTAGTAAGTAAGTTTTGTATTGCAGACAGAAAATGTTCTATTGCTGAGCAAGAATCGGCAACACATCAAGTTGATTGATTTTGGTCTGTCACGGGAGATAACCGAAGGTGATGAAGTGCGGGACTTGATGGGTGAGTGAATCCTCCAGTCCTCTTCCATTCTCTCCCATCTTCCCCCCCTCATTCTTTGTTGTATTGTTTTTCCATACTTGTATCTCCCTTCACTCCTCTTCACTCTACCTTAAGCTTCCTTCTTCATTCCCATCAACTTTCACAGTTCTTAAACACTACTTTTTGGTCCTCCTCCTCCTCCTCCATTTGATTAGCACCACCTGGCTAGCATGATGCACTCCAAGAATACAGCACATCCTTGTAAAAGACCAAACTGCATGCTGCTCCCTGTGATGGCAGCAGCAGATGTGTAAAGCTAGGGTTACACTTGTCAATGGGTGACTTGGGACTTAGACGGGTTGCTATTGGCTCCGTTTTCTTTTTGTAGAGGATGGAGCCAATAGCAGCCTGTGTAACCCATTGACTAGTGTAACCGTAGCTTAACTTGGCAGGTTGGGGGAAGGCAAACAAGGGAAGGAGTGAAGCACCATAACAAAGTGATCTTATTGAATGCTGCATCAGGGAGGGTTGTCTTACTTTTTGTTCTCTTGTTGTCAATTTTAACATACTTGGTGCTGCACACAACAACATTATAATATTGATGAATATGAAGGATTTTAAAGCAACCTATCAAATATTGCTGCCAATATTATGTTGTGAGGAATTATCTCTATTTAGATTTTGATGGATTTGCATGATTTATTTCCTTTACTACATGTCATGAGGAGATTTTTGAGGCTCTTCCAAGATATGATGGCTTTGTTATTATTGAGTTTAGTGGTGTGTGTGTGTGTGTGTGTGTGTGTGTGTGTGTGTGTGTGTGTGTGTGTGTGTGTGTGTGTGTGTGTACGTACATACAATACACCCACCAAGCATGTAAGTCCATTGTCTCCTTCAACCTCAGAGTGAAATAAAGTTCCTTCTCTAGTCTGTACTGTCACACTCTGCCTTGCAACTAGTCCTGTTTTCACTTTTGAATTGATAGAAAAGATTTGATTTTAAATGTCTACTAAATAATAATGTTGTCTTATTTTTTCTTTCTCCTTACCACTACCATATATTAAACATATAATCCAGATACAGAAACTCACATTTCAATGTTTCATTGAGATGTTTATTGGAAAAATATGTTTGGCTTGATGGATGGTAGCCTACTCTTTCTCTTCTTTTGCTATTGATATAATATTTTCCCCTAACTTACACGTCCATGAGGGTCTCATTGCACTTTTTCCCATTTCCAATACATGGCATTTTTTTGCATTAAATTCCATTTCCCATGTCTTGCTCCATTCATATATCTTGTTTATATCATTCTGTAGCTCCTCACAATCCTTGTGGTTTCCCATCTTTCTTAGTAATTTTGCATCATCTGCAACCAGGCTTATGTAACTGCTTACTCCTTCTGTCATGTCATTTACATATATTAAAAACATTATTGGTGCCAAAACTGATCCCTGTGGTACTCCACTTTTCACTTCTCTCCATTCTGATTTTTCATCCTTTACTACTGTTGTCATTTCCCTTCCTTTCAGGTAGTCTTCCATCCAGTTCTTTAATGTTCCTTTCAATCCTCCAATGTGTTCCAACTTCCATAGTAATCTCCTGTGCGGAACCTTATCAAATGCCTTTTTTAAGTCAAAATATATGCAATCCGCCCATCTATCTCTTACTTGTGTTATATAAAAACTTAATAAGTTGGTGACACACGATCTTCCTGTTCTGAATCCAAATTGTCTATCTGAAATTATTCCTTCTCTTTCTAAGTAATCAGTCCATTGTTTCTTGATGACCTTCTCACATATCTTGCACACTATGCTGCTCAATGACACTGGTCTATAGTGAAGTGGTTCTTCTTTGTTTCCATTCTTGTAAATAGGCATTATATCAGCTCTTTTCCATTCTTTAGGGACTTTTCCTGTTTGAAGAGAACACTCAATTATATCATGAATTGGTTCAGCTATTTCTTGTATGTTAATTTCTCTTTTAAAGATTTGTTATGATCTCAATTACATTATGGTCTGACATTATAGTTTTGGTGACTCCGATATAGTATATCATTGATGGGTTATTTGTGAAAATAAGATCCAATATATTGTGTAGTGTTGTAGATTTATTTATAATTTGTTCCATAAAGAGGCTATCTGCTATGTTGAGGAGATCACTTGCTTTATTTTGTTGTAGTCCTGTGGTACCAGTATCTGTTTTTGAGTTTCAATTCATTGATGGGAAATTGAAGTTCTCCATTTATAATAACTTCATGGCTTGTACAGAGGCCAAGTTGTTCAAGCTGGTTTAATAGAGCGTGACAGGTTGCAGAAAAGGTTTCCTTACTGGAGTTTGGAGGGCGGTATAGGACTGCAATTATGCTATCAATTAATTTGAGTGCAATAAATAAGATCTGGTTCTTCCCATCAGAGTGTGAGTGTAGTAGTACTTGTGTAGTGGAGGCCAAGTCCTTTCTACCATACATCACCACCCCGCCATGGCTGCTTCCAGTGTGTGTGTGGCTTGTTTGTACACTGGTTTTGGTTTGTTTGTACACTGGTTTTGGTTTGTTTGTACACTGGTTTTGGTTTGTTTGTACACTGGTTTTGGTTTGTTTGTACACTGGTTTTGGTTTGTTTGTACACTGGTTTTGGTTTGTTTGTACACTGGTTTTGGTTTGTTTGTACACTGGTTTTGGTTTGTTTGTACACTAGTTTTGGTTTGTGCAGTGTGTGTGGCTTGTTTGTACACTGGTTTTGGTTTGTGCAGTGTGTGTGGTTGATTCATCATAATTTAACCTTACACTGCTGTAGTTTGTGGTATAGTTTTCCACCTTGTAATTAGTGAGGCTTTGGATGACTGCTCTTGGAGAATCCTCACAATGGTTCTCTGACAAGTGTTTTGAAAATGAAATGCAACTTTCTGTTGATGAGTCTTAATTAGAATACTATTTGATGATAACTCAGGAATGTTACTGTAGTCGGTTAACAGTTGGTTGAGAACAATGTTATGTAGTTGGTGGTATAGTAACATGCAAGAACTTACCAGTTTATGCCAGGACTGCATGCCACACAGACTTGCCTAGTTCAAATTGTGCATAATATAACTTAGATGGAGATATGTTTGGGGGGTTTATGTGTTGTGTGTTGTGGCTACAACATAGGTACTTGGATTGCAAGCTGTGTACCATTACATGAATATGATGTGTGGCATGGTGTGCGTGTACACCAAAAAGGTACAGGTTGTCAGCTAGTGGTATCATAGTAATGGTGAAAGGCTACTTCAGTGTCTGCCTACAATGGAATGGAGAGGATACCATTGTTACGTAGAGTGAACACAAACTTAATGAAAGGTGTTCACTCAGTCTGCAGATCAACACCTTAGATAACTTCTTCACTATATCATTAAACACCAAATTACTAAACATTTTGAGCTAAATCTCCATAACTACTGCTGGGATGATATTGATATAAACATGAAGTCGTACATATTATACATAGTGTACTCAACACATCTGTCAAGGTTTCAGGCGGTGCTCACCATTATTTACCTCGCAAAACATCTTTGAAGTTAGGTTCGGTTAGGTTCGGTTATACTGTATAAGCTTTTGAGATCATATTAGCCAAAAGTTAGGCATTTCACCCCAGGTTTTTTTTCCGGGTTGCCATATGTGTTATATTTGGTTATAATGGTGATCACCGCCTGAATCCTTGACAGATGTGTTGAGTACACTATGTATAGTATGTACCACTTCATATTTATATCCATATTGTACCAACACTAGTTATAAAGATTGACCCATTTTAAGTTTGTTCATCTCTTCCTTCAGTTTGTTAGCATTTTAATTTTGTTGATGTGACTTTCATGTTATTCTGTTCTTTTCTATTATCAAAATTAGATATGAGAAACAGGGAAATTATGAACTTGAGGAAGTAATAGATAATGTTTTCAATTGAATCAGTAAGCAATCTGGTTCATCAAATTTTGTAGATGACAGTAACCCAATGAGGTGTTAAACTTAGTCATTTAATACATCAATTCATACATTCTACATAGTATTAATGTTTATTTAGTTGATACATAGCAAATATTTGTCACAAAAGCTTCTTAATATTACAAACATGATGAATCTATCATTTGTTTGAGTAATAAAATCATTATTAATGGTAGTGTACATGGCACCATGATCTCCCAACCTAACACGTCACATTATAGTGTGCTAAGTTGTCTCAACCTCTGAGAGGGGGGAGAGAGAGAGAGAGAGAGAGAGAGAGAGAGAGAGAGAGAGAGAGAGAGAGAGAGAGAGAGAGAGAGAGAGAGAGAGAGAGAGAGAGACCCTCCACTAATTCATTCCTTTATTATATAATAGCGATTTTCAGAGATGATATATTAATTATAGTCTATTACTTTTCTTTTAATATATATTGATTATATTATATTAGCGCTATCTAAAGACGATATAATGATTATAGCCTATTACAATTCTTTTAGTATATATTGATTATATTCTATTACCATAATTCAAAAGACGATATATTGATTGCAGACTGTTACCATTCTTTTAATATATATATATATATATATATATATATATATATATATATATATATATATATATATATATATATTATATTATATTATATTACCGTTATTTAAGGATGATATATTAATCATAGCCTATTATTATTATTTTAAGATATATATAAATTATATTTTGTTACCGTTATTTAAAGACAATATATTGATAATAGCCTAGTATTATTATTTGAAGATTTATAAATTATAACATTTAAAAAATATATTAATTATAACATTATTATCATCATTATATAAAGATATATTAATTATAATATTATTGTTATCATTATTTATAGATATATTAATTACAATATTATTATTATCATTATTTATAGATATATTAATTATAATATTATTATTATCATTATTTATAGATATATTAATTACAACATATTACTGGTATATGAAGACATGTTTATTTTAACATATGAACGAAACATATAATAAACATATCTTTAAATAATGATAATAATAATGTTATAGTTAATATATCTTTAAATAATTATAATGATAATGTTATAATTAATATATCTTTAAATAATTTTAATAATGTTATAGTTAATATATCTTTAAATAATGAAAATGCTGATAATAGAAAATAATTTATACATTTTCAAATAATAAAAATAGGCTATAATTGATATTTCGTCTTTAAATAACGGTAATATAGAATAGTTTACATATCTTCAAATAATAATGTTAGGCTATAATTAATATATCATCCTTAAATAACGCTAATAGAATGTAATCACTGTACGTATAGTAAAAAAAATGGTAATAGTCCATAATTAATATATCTTCTTTTCTATATCAATGGCATATAGTTGATGTGAATGCATCAAAAGGCTGGCCGGATCATCATGGAGGTCCTTCTTAGGGAATATCTCCATCCCTTCCACTGTTGCCACACGATGCCTTCATCCATACTGCCGCCGGTGTATGCACCTTCATGTTGGTAACCATTCAGGTTGGAGTAACTGCAATTCTTATACCACCACCCCCCACGCTGCCTGGTAGGTAGGATTACAAAGATCATTTTAGTTATATCATCTTATACATAGCTGCAGTAAATAGCCTACAGGTGATATAGGCCAAAGATAAAAAAAAATATTAATTAAAAAAAAAAATTCTATGAAAATTTCAAGTTATCTTAGACCTTCCCTCATATTGTAAAACTTATTTACAAACTACGTATGCATCAAATTTGTTAACAAGACAACTTTGTAATCTATATGAGCATGCTTTCCCTGATAAGCAATGGCACTATAATATAGAGTATTATTTTGCTGATTCACTGTATCAATGTGATTAAGGTGCCTTACTTCACGTCTGATAACAGACATTTAAATCACTTGCATTACTGTGGACACCTGCTGTTAAGTTTTCTTGTGTTCAGGTTGGTAATACTCACCCCCCGGCACAGTTGACGCTGCTGTGGACATCATTGTCCTCATCAAGGGTCGAGAATCTTTCACCATTGATGTGTTCCATGGCATCCCCTGCAGTGCCACTGTACCTGTCACCATATTGTATGGATTACAAACTATATCAATAACATTCTTTTAGTTTTACATTGCACAATATATATGTAGTCAAATGTCTTACTAAACTCAGGTAAAAAAAAATTATGTATTAAAATACTAAACTCTGAGTAAGAAATTTTTGTTAGTTACTGAAATACTGAATATCTTAAATTAGTCATAGATTAGGTAAAAAATTGTGTATGAAATGTACGTATGAGTGTGTGTGTCTATCATATATATATATATATATATATATATATATATATATATATATATATATATATATATATATATATATATATATATACACACACTATATGCCTCGTGTTTGTTTGAGTCAATCAAATCTGCAATGGGTTGTGTATGGATATTAGGTTTTCTGAAACCGAAATAGTCATTCCATGGAAAATTTGAATATTATAGCTTTAGAACCTTTAGAACCTTTCACTTTGATAAGGTATAATGACTGAAATACCTCCACTTTGGCAGGTCTGAAGGCAGTACAGGAAGACTACAGAAGTAAGACTGTAAGGGAAGGAGCTTGAAAGAGATAACAGCTTAACAACTAAGGATTAGAGGTTTGTGAAAAGTCTTTAATGGTATATCCTTGAGACCGCCATGAACATAGATAGGATGCTACACCAGCTGGTCCAATTGAATCTACTTTAGATGCATCATGCTAGGATACAACAGATTTGGAGGCCCACCTTCCAACTTTCAAGCGGTATTTGGTCTCACTCGGGCCGACGTTGAAGAAGTCATACTCTGCCCATTGCTCCCCTGTTTCATAATCTCTCAGGTCGATTCGCATCTGCTGCAAAGCTGTAGAGGTGAGGATGTGAAGATGGTCAAGGCCCAGCCAGAATTCACCCTCAAGGTCACCAAAACCCAACTGATATTCAATCCATGTACGTTCAAAATCTTGCCGGATGGAATCATTGGTGCGTCTTTGGAAGACTGTCCAGCCTCCACCATCAACAGTGTGGTCACAGTACACGGTCACATGACGGTGGGGCTGCCCAGGATAAGGGTACACCAGGCGCAGGCCACTCCCACTGTCCCCAAAATCCAGTAAATCCTTGCAGTGACGTGGTCGAGATTCTGACTTATTTACGAGGAGACTCCCTTCCTGTAACCCAGGAGGAAAGGTAAGTCCAATAAACTATCTCTTACACTTATATCTTCTGTTATGATTATTATATTTTTTTTTTACTCATTATGTTGGTTAATTATTTTAGTTATTGCTTCTCAGGGTTGATAGTTCAAAGTTCAATTTAAGTCAAATTCCCCCTCACTAACTCAAGCCTACTCACTTATTTCCTATGTAAGATTGTTTTGAACTAACACCTTAAACTTATGGACTCTTATTTATTTATTTTATTTATTTAATAAGTAAATTGATAGATATACAAATACATTTTTTATTGTCATGACTTTGTGGATAGCCCCACAATGTTTTGCTGCACCTTTGGGGGTATTGAGGTATTGTTATAAAAACACCTGCCTTACTAGTTTTTACAGTTGTCAAGATGTTACCTTCATATTTTGTTTATATAAAGAAAATTATCTGTATTGAATGCCTTACTTCACATTAAGGAATAATTAACTTTGCAATGAATAATAACATGAGAACTTTGGGGTGAAGAATGGTATGTACATTGAAGTGGTTTGGATACGTGGTGAGAAGGAATGAGATTGAGTTTGTTAAGATTGATTGATTAGTCATTTGATGGCCCATTAATATACATTAGATCAATTTTTTATAATAATAATAAAGTGAAGCCACAGGTCCCTTGGGCAAACGTTCTCCTGTGAACCTAATGCTTAGATACAATAATGTTACGAGCATACCCGTTCTGTAGGCCCACCATGGCTGTACACCAAAACAAATATGATGAAGATTTGCATCCTTAACAATGATTATTAATACATTCTATATACAACTAGAGTAAAAGGTGTACAGATGGATTGTGCAGTTTATAAATCAGACAAAGACAAGATAGAAATATTACACACAAGCACTATGAATAAGAATATAACCATGAAGCAAGGCACCCAAGTAGTCTTATTCCAAGTTTACAAACATCCAATAAAAATAGTAAACGAGCAACAACTATCTGAGAATAAGGAATTTATTTCAATCTGTTCAGTTCAGGAAGACTTAGACTTGAGACAAATTTCAGAGCCACCTCAAGGCAATCAGTGGAACAGACTTAGAGCAGGACCTGATATCTCTGTTGCTGAAACATAAAGAAGCGCTGGCTTTGCCGGGGGACGCCTTAGGCAAACCAAGCGTGTTGAAACATCAGATCAGATTAAAGCCAAGTACACAACACATTAACATACCAGCTTACAGACTCCCACAGTAAAACTCAAAACAGTACACACACTTGTTGATGAAATGCTTTCACAAGATGTGATAGAACCCAGTGATAGTGAATGGAATTTTCCACTAATACTGGTTCCAAAGGCAGATGGAACCATGCATCCAGTGATTGATTATAGACAACTTAACAAACATACCATCCCAGACAGATTGCCTTTGCCGGTCATCTCAGACATATTAACACGTTTAGGAACAGAGAATAAATTGTTTTTCCACCATTGATATAAAATCTGCATTCTGGCAAATAGAAGTACACAAAGATTCAAAAGACTTGACACTATTTTCCACACCGACAGTTCATTCATTATAGGTTGAACAGGATGCCATTTGGTTTGAGCAACAGCACTCTAACTTACATGAAACTTATGAACACCATCCTACATGGGTTGATAGGCAAAACAGCAAGTGTCTTTTTGGATGATATTCTAGTTGTATCAGAGACAACAGAGGAACACTTAAGAAAGCTTAACCCAGTGTTCTCCAGATTAAAATCAGCAAGATTAAAAGTTAAATTAGAAAAATGGCAATTCCTACAAGATAAGGTGTTGTATTTAGGACACCAAATTGATTGCCAAGGTCTTAGAACAGTGAAGTCCAAAGAAGATGCAGTACATAATTTTCCTGAATCTACTACTGTAGAGAAAGTTAGATCTTACTTGGGTTTGACATGATTCTATAGACATTTTATAAGAAGTTATGCCTATATAGCACACCCATTAAGTTCATTTCTTAAGAAAAATGCCACATTCACATGCATTTGATACCCTCAAGATTAAGCTTACAAGCTCACCAGTATTAACTAACTAGGTGATGAAAGACTAAAGTGGACTGTGATAGGAAGTGCAAAAAAGCTTTAAGAAGAAACTAGCATCAGGTACAAAAGACTAGGAATACCACCAGACATGACCAGGAAGGAAAGGGAAGAAAAACAGAAATTGAGAGAAGAGCTGAAACTTGAGAGATGTGCTGCAGAAAGAGGATGGTTGATAAAGGAATATAAATTGATTAGAGTCCCCCATGGGGAAGGTAACGGTCATAACCAAACGAACAACATCTGAAAAAGAAAAATTCAGAAGCAAATATAATGTTAATAAATGTTCAGGGACTTACCACACCAAAGATGTATGAAATAGAAAAAACTATTAGTGAAAAAGTTATACATAGTTTTCTTAACAACTCTGCTGATCATAGACAAAGTGCAAGTGAGTGATCGTATAAAGAAATATGATAACATGCGAGAAAGGAAAGATCAAAAAGGAGTTGGACTATTTGTGATACATAACATAGAGACACAAAAGATAGTGAAATAGTGCACAAACAAAACATAAACAGAGACATCATGCTATTGGAAACCAGCATAATGAACTTGAAACTAATAGTTGTAGTAGTGTACTTTTCATTATCTGACAAGGGAAAAGAAAGGTCAGTAAAAGGTGAGTTAGATCAAATCATTGAGACACATCTAAAGAATCTCTGATGTTAATAATTGTATATTTTAATGGTCACGTCGGGTTCTTGGGAACACAAGCAATCAATGAAAATGTGAAGATGGTTATTGTCTGGATACAAAATGAAAACATATATATTACTGAATGATGACATGAACTGTGAAGGATTGTACACATGGAACCGGAACAACTAAAAAAGTGTTATATGTACCTACACTATACCATCTGCAACTACAAATTTTATGATATATTTACAAATATGAAAATAAATGACAACCAAGAAGTAATTGACATCTCAGATTACAACTTTGTAGAAGTAAAGTTAAAAATCATACAAGAAAAGCTGGGAAATAATACAATACTATAGTACAGAAAAGGAAAACTTAGAGATATATGCTTAACAATTGGAAATTAAACTGCATGGCATCTCTATTGACCATGTAAGCACACTTGATAATATGATAATGAAAGAAGCAAGAGATGTATTGTGAAGAACATACAGGAGGAGAAGAGGCAAGTTTAAAGAGAGAGAAGCACCATGGATAACTGAGGAGATTATACATGAAATACAAATAAAAAAGCAGCATAATAAAGAAAGAAGAAATGCAACAACACAAGAAGACAGAAAAAGGCTTGAAAATACACATATACCTAACACAAAAAAGGAAAGTTCAACAGCTAATAAAATCAGAAATCTACACACATGATAAGAAACTGACTGTTGAAATAAAGGACAATGCTGACAGGACAAAAATGTGGTATTACATTAGAAAACTACAAGGATAAGATATCAAGAAGAAAGATGAGTTAGTAATATATGATGAAAACGGACAGAAATTACCAAAGGTAGAGGCAATAAAAGAAATGGAATTTTTCTGTGAAATCGTTTACCAGAAACAAGTAATAACAAAACAAGAACTAATCACAGTGCAAAACAACCTTAAGAATAAGAAATCTGCTGAACCAGACAACTGTAAACCTGAATTTTACAAAACATTTACACCCCAACCTGGATGTATAACAACACTTGTAAGATGTTTAAACAAAGTCCTGATAACAGGAAACATACCAGAGGAATGGAGAATATCACACACCAAAATGATACCAAAATATGCAAGACCCACGACCTATAGCGCTGACAAACTATTTCTACAAGATATTTATGGCAATTATAAAAAATTTAATAGAAGAACATCTTAGAAGAAATGGTGAAAAAACATGAAACACAGGCTGGATTCACAAAAGGGGCAAGAATTGAAGATAACTTGTTCATACTCTAATACTGCATAGAAGACAGCTACATACTTAAGAAGACACTTGTTGTAACATCAATTGACTTTAGCAAGGCATTTGACACAATAAAAAAAGAAAAAATTATAGAAGCCCTGATGAAACACAAAGTACATCCCATTCTGATCAATGCCACAGTTCAAATAAACAAGGACAACAAAACCCAGATGGATATAGCAGAGGATATGAAGGCAGATATTAAAGTGACAAGTGGAATAAGACAAGGATGTACTGGCTCCACCACACACTTCAAACTCATAACATACTTCATACTTCAGGAGATGTTTTATATTGATGATGGCTTGCAACTCTCCCATAATATTGACGAAGCCAAAACAAACATAAGAACACTCCTAGACACCAGCAGACAATGGGGGTTAGAAATAAATAAGAGCAAGAGCAGTATTGTTATCTACAACTTGGAACACCATCCAGAACATATAGAAGGGATTAATGTAACCAATGAAATCAAATACTTGGGACTGGTATTAACATTCTATATCATTAACCGTTGGCACCAGTAGGCATATGGAGGCACAGATGGACTTGCCTTGCCTGTTATTTGGTGTAGGTTTTAGAATTTTTATAGCGATGCCTCGAATGATTAAGTTTTCTGTTGAATATGTTGAGAACGAGTGAGGCTTATTACTGCTACAGCCTCAGATGCATATTAACGTTGTAAGTCCCATCTGAGGACAGTATGGCAGCAATTTGGGTAGTCTTTGGCCACTCAGCGGTGATATCAAATATTGAGAAGTGGTCAGCGGATATCGGGGATTCGAACCCGGGACCCTAGGCTCCCACGCCCGAACACTGACCACTGCACCACCGCCTCCCCAAATGATAGAAACATCTTTACAAAACAAAAACACAGCATGATAAACCAAGCACAGAGACTGGCTAACCTCACCTACTCCATCATAGCAAGAAGCTGCCACAAAATAATAATAGGAAAATCCTTTTGGAAGAATGTCTGCCTACCATCTGTACTATACGGAACTAACATCCTGAATATAACTGAAAAGGAAATAGAGAAGCTACAAGCAATAGGAAACAGTGTTTATAGGCAGATACTTGGAGCTCAAAAATATGCACAAATATGCACACTAAGAGAAGTTGGAGCCTCTCGCATGAAGGCAAGAATAATGGGTGGTAAATTGCTATATTTAAAATCAATCCTAGACGCATACAATACGAAGACCCAAGAAAGTAATAACAGGCAAGAAAACTCCAGAAATGCCCGGCTAAAAGAAGTTCTCCGAAGAGTAAAAATGAATCGCTACAACTGAGTTTAGAGTACTATTAAATACCTGGAATGTACAAATATGACATTTACAGATATAGAAAACCTAAATAGTAAGGAAATAAAGGAAATAATACGTGATGGGACACGATAGAATGGAAGAAAGAAGTACAAAATAAAGTAAGTCTGACGATATACAAGAAATTCAAACCCAACATCATGTCTGAAGAACAACTTTACAATGACACACCAGCATCTGTCACCCTCTACAGGGCAAGAACAAACAACCTTGACCTTAATGACAGGAAAAGGTTTAATAATGAGGCGGTGGTACAGTGGTCTAGCGCTCTGGTATGCGAGCCCAGGGTCCCGGGTTCAAATCCCCGTTATACGCTGACCACTTTTCATTCTTTCATATCACCGCTGAGTGGCCAAAGACTACCCAAATTGCTGCCATACTGTCTTCAAACGGGACTAACAACGTTTATATGCGTCTGAGGCTGTAGCAGCGATTAGCCTCGCACGATCTCAACATATTCACAAGAGAACCTAAACATTTGAGGCGTCACTATAAAAAAAAATCTGAAAACCTACGCCAAATAACAGGCAAGGCAAGTCCATCTGTGCCTCAATAAGCCTACTGGCGCCAGCAGTTAATGATATATATATATATATATAAAAAATCATGTGTGATGCTGAAGTAGAAAGCCTGCACCACTTCTTACTCTAGTGTCCCACCTACCAACACCTATGTAACACAACACCCAGCCTGCACCACCCTTACCATCAACACCAAAACTCTTCCTCTTCAACCACACCCAAACCTGCCGTCACACATTATTGAACTACAAACAAATATTATACAAAATGTGGACGACAAGAGAGAAAAAAGAACCTTACACTAAGAGACACTTAAGAAGCTGCCGTTTCAAAGTGGAAAGCACCGCATCTACATCTACATCATCATTAATTTTTCCAGACTATTCAAAAGAATTTATATTATGCACAGCTGCCTCAGATATTGGTCTAGGTGGAATTTTGATGCAGGAAAGTAATGGCAAACCACAACCAATAGCTTATGCCTCTACACTTTGTACAGCAGCAGAAAGAAATTACAGTATCACTGAAAGAGAACCACTCTATTGTCTAGATTCTAGAACATTTTAGAGACATGATTCTTGGATTCTTGGATATAAAATAAGAGTTTGGACAGATAAGACAGATAAGCATAAGAATCTTAGAGGTAGATTAGCAAGATAGTTTGTGACACTTCAGAACTATGAAGTAAACTTTGAATATATACCAGGTAAAAAGAATGCCGCAGCCAATGCACTCTCCAGAAATATTCAAGCAGAATCAGATATAAACACCATTCTGTGTGAGTTAATTAACAACCTTAGATGAAACTCGTTTGGAAAACCCATTGAAGCACAAGAAACCACAGTTGGCAGCAAAATATAAAATGGAAGAGTTTGAAATCACCAACAATCTTCTATACAAAGTCACTGAATTAAAGAGTATAAACATAAGTAGAAAGGAAGTTAAACAACTATTAATCCCCAAAACTTTAGTCTCTGATGAATTAAAGTTGATCCATGTTAGCACGTTAAGTTCTCATCCAGGCAAGGAAAAGTCCTATAAACAAACACAACTTAAAGTATTTCAGGCCTTGTATGCGGAAAAACATTTACTATACACATGTAGACAATTAGCAAAAATGTGTTGAAAATAAGGGTAACACACAATTACCACCACCAATGTTATCATTAATTAAGGGTAACACACAGTTACCACCACCAATGTTATCATTAATTAAGGGTAACACAGTCACCAGCACCAATGTTATCATTAATTAAGGGTAACACACACAGTCACCACCACCAATGTTATCATTAATTAAGGGTAACACACAGTCACCAGCACCAATGTTATCATTAATTAAGGGTAACACAGTCACCACCACCAGTGTTATCATTAATTAAGGGTAACACACAGTCACCAGCACCAATGTTATCATTAATTAAGGGTAACACAGTTACCACCACCAATGTTATCATTAATTAAGGGTAACGGGAAGTTAGCGTCAGGTCAGAGACAGGGGTGGGATGGTTGGAGGGTTGTGGATAGGGGAGGGAAAGGGAGGGTGAGCCCTCCCTTGTGTGAGGTGGAATTTCCTCCCCTGTGTGAGGTGGAGTGTAGCAACAAGTTTGGGTTGTTAGCTACACAGGAGGAGGAAGAGGTCGTGATAGAAGTAGGAGCAGGAGAAGGGGACAGGACACCCAAGGCGAAGATAGTGAGGAGGAAGTTCGATGGGAAGGAGAGGAAGGAAGGTGGGAAGGTGAGGAAGGACAGGGAAATGTTAGAAGGGTCGCAGGAAGTGTTAGTTCTGGGTGACTCCAGGATTAAATATTTAGATGAGACTTTCTGTGAGGCCGACAGGGAGAGGAGGATGACGTGTTGTCTTTCTGGGGCTGGAGTGCAGGACGTGGTAGAGAGATACAGGAGGGTAGTGGAGGGGACGGGAAAGGAAGCGTTAGTGGTGGTTCACGTGGGAGTGAATGATGTAGGCAGGGTAAGGTCAGAGGAGCTAGTGGATAGGTATAGGGAGCTTCTGAGGGAGATAAAGGAGAGTGGTAGGAGGTGTATAGTGTCAGGAGTGCTCCCTAGACAGGGGGTTAGAGGCTGGTGGCTCTCACATGCCCTTGGCCTCAACGAGAGGTTGATGAGGATGTGCGGGGAGGATGGGGTAGGTTTTATGGATGAGTGGAGCAGGTTTTATGGGAGACAGGAGCTGTATGCCAGGGATGGTGTACATTTCAGTAGGAAGGGGGTGCAGGAGCTTAGTGAGTGTCTTGAGAGGGCAGTTAGGCAGTCCAGTCAGGGAAACTAAATATTAACAGAGGTAAGGGTAATAGTGACAAAGGACGGGGTAAAGAGAGGGAGGTACATGAACTTAGTGTCTTTTATACAAACAGTAGAAGTGTAATAAATAAGATAGACACACTTGGAGGTATTGCATGTGTAGAAGAGTTAGATATTATAGGTATTACAGAAACTTGGTTAGATATTGCAGGCAAACATTTCTTACCTGAAGTAGGAATAGATGGGTACACTTTTTTTTCACAGGGATAGAGTAGGGAGGAGAGGGGGAGGTGTGGCACTGTACGTTAGAAACACATTAAATAGCTATGTCAACACCACAATAAAAACAGATAGGAATACAGAATCATTATGGATTGACATTATTATAGGAGGGAAAAAGTTTGTTGTAGGGATTATATATAGACCTCCGGATTTAGACGAAGCAGCTAGTGCACCCCTGATGCAGGAGCTTGCAAGGGCATCTAGGTATAATAATGTGTGCATTATGGGGGACTTTAATTATAGGAAAATAGACTGGGATAGTATGACAGGAGACGGGTGCTCGGAGGAATTTTTAAATGTCGTCCAGGATGGTTTTTTCACACAACTTGTAAGGGAACCAACGCGACAGGGAAATATTTTAGATCTGGTCTTCACGAATAATGAAACTTTGGTCAGTCAGGTTGAGATAGGAGCTAGATTTGATGTTAGTGACCACCACGAAATTAGATTCAAGATTAATGCAAAGAGGGAGATAGAACAAAACACTGCTTTAGTACCAGATTTTAGAAAAGCCAATTACCAGGGCCTCAGATACCACCTCCAGAGTATAGATTGGGAGGGAATAGGAGTAGGCAGAGAGGAGGATCAAAACACTGAGGTAGAATTGCATTATAATACCATAGTTAGGGAAATTCATACAGGGCAGGAACAGTATATACCTAAGAGGAGGATTAGGTCAAATAGAAATGATCCAAAATGGATGAATAGCAGCATTAAAAGTGAAATTGGATTAAAAAGGGGACTCTATAGGAAAATTAAAAGGGGAGAAGTACAGGTAGTAGGGCAGTATAATGACCTAGCTAGGAAAGTTAAAAAGGATATTAGGACTGCAAAGAGGAATTATGAGGTTAGGATAGCTAGAGATGCCCAGAAGGATCCAAAGGGATTCTATCAGCTGTACAAGGCTAAAACAAATGAAAGAATAGGACCTTTTAAAGGAATGGATGGCAGCTTGATAGAAAATGGTGAGGAAATTAGTAAGGAATTAAATAAATACTTCTTGTCCGTATTTTCTCAGGAAGAGTCAGGTAGGGAACTGGAGCCAGTACAGATCTTTAGGGGACAAGAGGTTGATAAATTAAGCGAAATAGTCATAAGTAGGGAAGTAGTTAGCAAGGAAATAGATAGACTTAAAAAGACTAAATCGCCAGGGCCGGACGACATTTTTCCGAGGATTCTTAGGGAATGTAGAGAAGAACTCGTTGAACCCATTGCGATGATTTTTAGAAAATCCCTAGACACAGGAGTAGTTCCTAGGCTATGGAGGCAGGCAAATTTAGTTCCTATATTCAAGAAAGGAGATAAGGCAGAAAGTAGTAACTACCGCCCAATTAGTTTAACATCAGTGGTAGGCAAGATGTTAGAAGCTATCATAGCAAGGGCAATTAGAAAACATTTAGATGAACACAAGCTAATTAGACATAGTCAACATGGTTTTAGCAAGGGGAAGTCCTGCCTGACAAATTTATTAACCTTCTATAGGAAAGTATTTGAAACCATAGATAAGGGGGACGGGTATGATATAGTTTATTTGGACTTCAGTAAAGCCTTTGACAGAGTACCCCATAGGAGACTGTTAAGTAAAGTTAAGGCTCATGGCATAGGTGGGAAGATACTAGAGTGGATTAGGGGATGGCTTACTAGTAGGGAACAGAGGGTGCAGATTAATGGGAAGAAATCAGAATGGGGTAATGTCACTAGTGGGGTACCACAGGGATCAGTACTAGGACCATTGTTATTCATAATCTATATAAATGACTTAGAGACAGGAATAAACAGTGATATCAGTAAATTTGCCGATGACACAAAGATAGGAAGACCGGTAAAGAATTTAGATGATGCTAGGATGCTGCAAGATGACTTAAATAGGCTGTAAGAGTGGTCAGAGAAATGGCAGATGCAGTTTAATATTAACAAGTGTAGCATTATGAGTGTAGGTAAAGGTAATAGACCTGTAGACTACACATTAAATGACAATACCTTAGGAAAGTCATATAATGTGAGGGACTTAGGAGTTCAAATAAGCAGTGACTTGCGCCCCAGGGAACAGTGTATTATAGCTAGAAATAGGGCCAACAAGATAATGGGATTTATTAGTAGGTGTGTGACAAATAGGAGTTCTGAGGTCATTCTGAGGTTGTATTTAGCGCTCGTAAGACCCCACTTAGATTATGCAGCTCAGTTTTGGTCCCCTTATTATAGGAAAGATATAGGCTCCTTGGAGGCAGTCCAGAGAAGAATGACCAAGATGATTCAGGGGCTGAGAAATTTACCCTACAAAGATAGGTTAAAACGTCTTAATCTCCACTCCCTAGAGAGAAGGAGAGCAAGAGGGGATTTGATTGAGGTTTTCAAATGGGTAAAAGGAATTAATAAGGGAAACATTGATCAGGTTTTAGAATTTAGTAGTCAGGATAGGACACGTGGAAATGGGTACAAGCTAGAAAAACTTAGATTCAGGACAGACATAGGTAGATATTGGTTCACTAACAGAGTGGTGAACGATTGAAATAGGCTGGGTAGACACGTAGTAAGTGGTGAGTTAATAGATAGCTTTAAAAGACGGTTGGATCAGAGTATGGATAGGGATGACAGGTGGGATGGCTAAATATTGGATTATTCCAAGGGTGGGGGGCAAGGAGCTGCCTCGTGTAGGTCATTAACTGGCCTCTTGCAGTTTCCTCATTTCTTATGTTCTTATGTTCTTATGTTCTTATGTAACACACACAGTCACCAGCATCAATGTTATTATTAATTAAGGGTAACACACAGTTACCAGCACCAATGTTATCATTAATTAAGGGTAACACACAGTTACCAGCACCAATGTTATCATTAATTAAGGGTAACACACACAGTCACCAGCACCAATGTTATTATTAATTAAGGGTAACACACAGTTACCAGCACCAATGTTATCATTAATTAAGGGTAACACACACAGTCACCAGCACCAATGTTATTATTAATTAAGGGTAACACACAGTTACCAGCACCAATGTTATCATTAATTAAGGGTAACACACACAGTCACCAGCACCAATGTTATTATTAATTAAGGGTAACACACAGTTACCAGCACCAATGTTATCATTAATTAAGGGTAACACACACAGTCACCAGCACCAATGTTATCATTAATTAAGGGTAACACACAGTCACCAGCACCAATGTTATCATTAATTAAGGGTAACACACACAGTCACCAGCACCAATGTTATTATTAATTAAGGGTAACACACACAGTCACCAGCACCAATGTTATCATTAATTAAGGGTAACACACAGTCACCAGCACAAGTTTCATAATAGGGTAACACACAGTACAGCACCAATGTTATCATTAATTAAGGGTAACACACAGTCACCAGCACCAATGTTATCATTAATTAAGGGTAACACACAGTCACCAGCACCAATGTTATCATTAATTAAGGGTAACACACAGTCACCAGCACCAATGTTATCATTAATTAAGGGTAACACACAGTCACCACCACCAATGTTATCATTAATTAAGGGTAACACACAGTCACCACCACCAATGTTATCATTAATTAAGGGTAACACACATAGTCACCACCACCAATGTTATCATTAATTAAGGGTAACACACACAGTCACCAGCACCAATGTTATCATTAATTAAGGGTAACACACAGTCACCACCACCAATGTTATCATTAATTAAGGGTAACACACAGTCACCACCACCAATGTTATCATTAATTAAGGGTAACACACACAGTCACCACCACCAATGTTATCACACTCAATTCCACAGGAGTCTTGGGAAAGAGTTCACATACACACTCTTGAGCTGCCAAGGTCAGAGAATGGATTCAAGTATCTATTCGTTGCAATTGACTACTTTTCTAGATTAGATTGTATTATTCAATCCATGATAAACAAAAAGGCTGAAACCATTGCCTCAGTAATGTTTAAGGAAGTCATTACTACCTTCACTACACCAAACACAATAATTACTGATAACGGTAAAGAGTTTAAGGGGATCGCCCACCCAAAATACAAATTACTGATGGATTTTACTGCAAATATTAAGTGGTAATTTGGGTTAAATAATAACATCACAGTGTAATTTTCATTAGGATTAGGCCAGGAATATCTGAGAAAAAAAATAAAAACCGGAAAATGAGGTTGGGTAGTTTTGTATCTCCTCCCAGGATTATAGTGCAATGTTTAGTATTTTTTAACCTTATATTCTATTCATCATAATGCAAGTTTCAGCGCTCAAGTTTTTGGCCAATCTTTATTCATCACCGAGAAGAAAAAAAAATCCCTAATTTTACAATTTAAAAATAACTGACACGTTCCTAATTAATTTAGAGCAAAAGTTAGAGCGCTAGTTTCTTTGTTTTTTATCCAGCTATATATAGACATCTCATACATCAAAATTTATTAAAAACTGAGGGAGGAGATACAATAACTTACGTTTCTCAGAAACGAGCGATAAAGATTTTTTTTTGCTTGAACATTGTGTGATGTCAGTAAACCTTACAAGAGTTTTGAAACTATATTCTAATTTATTTTCAGTGTTATTATGAATCTTTGCACAAGTTTTTCTTATACTTTAGAGTAATTTTACTTGCTTCAGGCACCTGATCCCCTCTTGCAAAGCAGGAGGGGATCATTAATAATAGTGATAATAATTACTATAATGATAATTTTAATGATAATGATAATTGTGATAATGACAATAGTAACAGTAATGAAAATTATTATGATAATAATAACGATGATAATAATCATAATATTGATGATGTTTCATGAGCAAAATATTTATTTGGGAGAGAGAGAGAGATTTATTTCAATTACTTGTGCTTTATGAATCTGATTCAGAATGAAAAATTAAGCAAGATCTCATCCCTTAAAACCCAGTGCTGATTAGCCCTCTACTGACAGGGAAAGGGAGTTGGTGCTGACTCTTACCTTGATGAGAGATGGGGGCTGGTCCTGCTCAGTTTCTAGTGAGCAAGTTACTAGGGTGGCAGCCACACACGTTTTACTGAAGCCTAAGGTTTGGAGTATGTTAGAGAGTTGAGATTGGGGCTCGAATAGTGTTGGGTCACTCGTGGCTAGAGGAGAGCCAGGGGCAGAGCCTGGGGCAGGGCCAGGGGCAGGGGTGGTGATCTCTGCTGCCATGGCTAAGCCAATGGCACTAAGCAGAAATATCATTTCTGATATTTTGTGATTTCTGCTCAATATCTTTGACTATCTCCTATGACAACTTTGCCAGGAGAGCCCGCTGTGCCGAGTGTGTTGGATTTAGGTGGAAGACGGTGTTTTATAGTAGATCTGGTGGGTTTTGCCAACACTTGAAGCTCAAGGTGACACAAGAAATTCATTTTTTGAGAGGCACAAGGAGTTCATTCAAGTGGAGGCACGAGGAATTTATATTAAGCTATCTCTCTCTCTCTCTCTCTCTCTCTCTCTCTCTCTCTCTCTCTCTCTCTCTCTCTCTCTCTCTCTCTCTCTCTCTCTCTCTCTCTCTCTCTCTCATAAACAATTCAGTTCAGGGCCAGCAGAATATAATTATTTCCTTAAAGTGAAGTGGGAAAACTATGAATGTAGTGGTGAAGACAATAGTTGGGGTAATAGATTGTTAAAACTGACAATGGAAAATGCTATGAAACAATGGGTTACTGAAAACACAAGGTACAGAGGTGAAAATGAGCCAACAAGACTGGATTTAGTGCTTACAAAAGGAATAGATTTACCAAAAGAAATAAACCACGACTGTCCATTCGGAAAAAGTGACCACACAATTATAGAGTTTGAGATTGAAGAATGTTCTCAAGAAGGAAGAGAAGAAAATCACAAGATAAACAGACGAAATTATGCAAAAGCAAACTATTCAGATTTAAAATTATTTTTCAATGGGATAGACTGGAGAGAGATAGACAGACTTGAAGACGTTCAACAAAAATATGATTATTTCCTAAAGACGTACAATAAAGGAATAGAAAAACATGTGTCATATTACAAAGTAAGAGAAAAAGGAAATCAAGAGTGGTTTAATGCAAACTGTTATAAGGCAAAAAAGGAAAGGGATATAAAATGGAAGAAAGTTAAAAAAAAAAAAACACAAGAAAACAGGAATGAGTACAAATTAGCTAGAAATGAATATGTCAGAATAAGAAGAGAAGAAGACAAGAAATATGAAAAAGATATAGTAAAAAAATGTAAGGAGGAACCTAAGTTATTTTATAGGTATATAAATGGAAAAATCAAACAAAAAGAAAGAATAACAAGGTTGAAAGAAAATAATGAAACAATTGAAGATCCAAAAGAGATGAGTGAAATACTAAACAAAAACTTCCAGAATGTATTCACAAGTGAAACAGAATTCAGACACCCACAAGAAAGAAAAGAAAGCACAGAGTTGTGGGAAATCAAGGTAAGCAGACATGAAATAAAGGAGTTGTTAAAGAACCTAGAAGAAAGGAAAGCTATAGGACCAGACGGGGTGTCAGGCCATGTATTAAAAGAATGTCAAGAACAACTTATTAAACCAATTTGTGACATAATAGAGAGCTCAATGAAGCAAGGAAAAGTGCCAAATGAGTGGAAGAGAGCAGAAATAATACCAATATACAAAAGTGGTAACAAAGAGGAACCTTTGAACTATAGACCAGTGTCGCTGACCACCATAATTTGCAAGGTCTGTGAGAAGATAATAAAAAAGCAATGGACTAGGTACTTAGAAAAAGAAAAGAGAATAACGGACAGACAATTTGGATTTAGAGAAGGAAAGTCATGTGCAACAAACCTATTGAGTTTCTACTCAAGGGTGATTGATATAACACAAGAAAGAGAAAGATGGGTGGACTGTATATATTTGGATCTAAAGAAAGCATTTGATAAGGTACCACATAAAAGGTTACTATGGAAACTTGAGAACATTGGAGGACTGAAAGGAAATATTTTAAACTGGATAGAGGACTACCTGAGAGGAAGAGAGATGAGAACAGTCATAAGGGACACAAAATCAGAGTGGAGGAAAGTCACGAGCGGGGTACCACAAGGCTCTGTATTAGGACCACTGATGTTTATAACATATGTCAATGACTTACCAGAAGGACTGAGCAGCTACATAAGCCTTTTCGCTGATGATGCTAAACTGATAAGAAAAGTAAATAGTCAAGAGGATTGCAAAAAACTACAAGAAGATCTAAACAAGATCCAAGAGTGGAGTGAAAGATGGGTGATGGATTTCAATGCAAGCAAATGTCATGTGATGGAAATAGGAATAAGCTCAAAGAGGCCTACATGGACATATAAAATGGGAAACAGCATTATAACAAGAGTAGATAAAGAGAAAGACTTGGGAATAGTAATGCAGGATAATCTATCTCCAGAGAAGCACATAAATAAGATATTTGGAGAAACATACAATATGTTAAGAAGTATAAGAGTGGCCTTTCACTATATGGATAAAGAAATGATGAAGAACATTATCACTACAATGATTAGACCAGAAATGGAATATGCTGCGATTGTATGGTTTCCACATAAGAAAAAACATATAAAGAAAATAGAAAGAATACAATGAATTGCAACGAAAATGGTTCCAGAGTTAGAAGGGAGGACGTACGAGGAGAGGCTGGAAGAAATGAATTTGCCAACACTTGAGGAAAGAAGGGAAAGAGGTGACCTGATAGCAGTATACAAACTGTTAAATGGAATGGATAAAACAGAAGAAGCTGCTTACACAAGAGGCCACAAGAGGAAATTAAAAA
>JAPQNM010000017.1:4663567-4666067 GCA_029783475.1 Metacarcinus magister | reverse complement strand
TATATATATATATATATATATATATATATATATGTATATATATATATATATGTATATATATATATATATATGTATATATATATATATATATATATATATATATATATATATATATATATATATATATATATATATATATATATATATATTTATATATATATATATATATATATATATATATATATATATATATATATGTATATGTATATATATATATATATATATATATATATATATATGTATATATATATATATATATATATGTATATATATATATGTATATATATATATATATATATATATGTATATATATATATATATATATATATGTATATATATATATATATATATATATGTATATATATATATATATATATATATATATATATATATATATATATGTATATATATATATATATATATATATATATATGTATATATATATATATATATATATATATATATGTATGTATATATATATATATATATATATATATGTATATATATATATATATATATATATATATATATATATATATATATATATATATATATATATATATATATATATATATATAACTCACTCACAGGTCACAGGTCACAGAGCCACAGGATATCTCCCACAGTCAGGACCCACAGTCCCTCCCCTTGTATATATGTATCTCCAGCCATGGTTCACCAACACTTACCTGACTTACAACAACCACAATGGATCATGAACCTTGGGCTGCCGAGTGACAAGCTGAGGAGGACCTCACCTGCATGTCAGTCTGTTAAAATCATAATAAAAATTGGAAAATATTTATTATTGGATTTATTGTTGGAAATTACTCTTCCACTCTTAGTACTTAGTACTATCTTGTTGTTCAGTGTTAACATGTTTAGTATTTAGTGTATGAACACTGACTGTCTTCCTTCACTGCCTGGGTCTATCTGCAGTGACTGTACGTTAAGTGTACTGTCAGGGGTTGGATCCTCGGCCAACACTGACTGTCTTCCTTCATTGCCTGGGTCCTATCTGCAGTGACTGTACGTTGAATATACTGTCAGGGGTTGGATCCTCGGCCAACACTGACTGTCTTCCTTCATTGCCTGGGTCCTATCTGCAGTGACTGTACGTTGAATATACTGTCAGGGGTTGGATCCTCGGCCAACACTGACTGTCTTCCTTCACTGCCTGGGTCAGTGGTTGGATCCTTGGCTAACACTGACTGTCTTCCTTCACTGCCTGGGTCAGTGGTTGGATCCTCGGCCAACACTGACTGTCTTCCTTCACTGCCTGGGTCAGTGGTTGGATCCTTGGCCAACACTGACTGTCTTCCTTCACTGCCTGGGTCAGTGGTTGGATCCTCGGCCAACACTGACTGTCTTCCTTCACTGCCTGGGTCCTATCTGCAGTGACTGTACGTTAAGTGTACTGTCAGGGGTTGGATCCTCGGCCAACACTGACTGTCTTCCTTCATTGCCTGGGTCCTATCTGCAGTGACTGTACGTTGAATGTACTGTCAGGGGTTGGATCCTCGGCCAACACTGACTGTCTTCCTTCACTGCCTGGGTCAGTGGTTGGATCCTCGGCCAACACTGACTGTCTTCTTTCACTGCCTGGGATCCTCGGCCAACACTGACTGTCTTCCTTCACTGCCTGGGTCAGTGGTTGGATCCTCGGCCAACACTGACTGTCTTCCTTCACTGCCTGGGTCAGTGGTTGGATCCTCGGCCTAAGTCAGAAACACTATAATAAAGGAAGAGAAGAACATAAAGATTCTTGACATTGTGTTTGACAGACAGACAACTATTATGGAACAAACATATATATAACAAAATAAACAAACCGTGGCATTTTTTACCTCAGCCGTAACTACTTCAACACTAACTAACTCAAACAGATATACTATTTCCTAATCCTTGACAAATGTGCTTTACTTGTAGTCCGAGTCCTACAATTACAGGTGTGTACAGATGGTAACATACTGTCCCAGAGATTCTTTTCAATTACTCTACAAAGTGACCTAATCTTCAACAATCCAGTTTACTATGGAACATTTACAACCCAAATAAGCTAAATTAATCTAGTCCTACATCCATTAACATTTTTAGGTACAAAAAAGGTACATGAATGAATGAGGTTAATTCATGAGTTTGAGTCTTTTTTTAATTCCTTCCTCATGTGAAGGAAGATGTCTTGTTTGTTGTTTCTGTTCTTCCTTTTCAGAGTAGTTGAGTGCTTCCTCACACACCTCCTCTCCGATGTTGTCAGGTGTCTCCAACTCACCAGTCCCTGTTTGTCATAAGGAATGTTATCAGATATCACTTGTAATTCAACTAGTTAGTACAATATCATTATGAACGATCTCATCACTTTGTAAATGGTACATGCGGTGATGAAACAATGGTGTACACTCAACTAAAGGTTACTATATAGCACACGGCCATAGTTGTTCAAATGAATAGAACATCATTCTGTTGGAGGTTTACAATAAGGTAATCAAGATCAATGGAA
>JAPQNM010000017.1:4636067-4653567 GCA_029783475.1 Metacarcinus magister | reverse complement strand
GGGAATAAAAAATACATTAAAAAGAATACAAATGAATACAGGTTGACTATCAACAATCCGGCATGAGCAAACACCTAATTATGGGTACAGCGCCATCAAAACAAACAAAAACAATGCCACCCGAAAAAAAATTATGCGCAAACCTAGGAATTTTGAAACTGCGCTCTGAAATTCATGCCGGAAAACTGATGGAGCTGGAATATTGATTGCCGGATTATTGATAGTCAGCCTGTAGCATGTTTCCATTATCAGCTGACCTGCATTCCTCTCCTGTACATGTATTTGTCCGCCACCAAGATGCCGATGGTCTGGATATACACTTGTAACTGTTCCCTCAGGCTCTCCACCTCCCAGGCTGCTGCAGTCTTGGTGGCAGAACTCAGGAATTATCTTGATGCTGTCACCTCTGCTTCTACTTTCTCCAGCTGGCTTTTCTGCATTGAGTTTTAGAAGTGTAACATTCTATTTCTACACCAGTACCTCATGTATATAACAACTACACTTCAATAAACAATATTCTCTTTCTGATCAATGCTTATACATATCCTGCTTTCTTAATCAGACGTTCACCATTTGTCGATTTGGTGATTCACAAACTGGCTTCTATCATCTTAAGTTTGTCACAAAGAAAGAAAGTATTGCTCAGTAAAATGCAAACTTATTTATACAGAAAACACCAATGAGATGCATGGACCTAGCACAATATTCTCCATCCAAGGCCACTTACAGAGACCCGACAATCACAATTAGAGTGTCCTCGGCATTATTTTCACTTCATCATGAAAAATATATGAATTGTGAGACCAAGATGGAATGATGGAAGTATAGTAGTTAAAGTTAAAAAGGAACCACCCTCAAAAAAAGAATGACAAAGAATAAAGGAATAACACTTACCAGATGGGTGCTATGCTGTGTTTGCTTGTGTGATGCTTCTCTCCCCTGTTGTAGTAATGCTAGGTTGGGTTGGGTTGGGTTGGGTTGGGTTGGGTTGGGTTGGGTTGGATAGTAGTGTTGTAAGTTCAGCATTGTGCTTCTCCACCTCACTCACACCTTCATCTAATGCTCCTTCTGAAATAGTGCAGAAAATCAACTATTGTTAGAGGAAGGTGCTCATGTGATTAGTGGGCCTTTTATGCATGCAAGTTTGTACTGTAAACTGTGCAACTCTTTACCTGAATCTGTATTCCCACCTTCCTACGATTTGAACTCATTTAAGAGAGGAGTATCAACACACCTACAACCTCAATTTGGTATCCCTGTGATTACTTTATTTTCTTTATATATTTTTTTTATGCCCTTGGACGGTTCTCCAATAGCATTAAAAAAAGTACAAAATTAATACAACCTCACAGCACATCTGATAACTGAAATGAATGAGTTGTTTCGGACAGAGTATCCTATATTTATGCTTTCCCCATCCATTGCACGAACATCACCAGATGCAACTTCACTATATTGATGATGATGATGATGATGAAGAGAGTTTGGAATAGCATAGTGTCCCATTATTTCAACACCAGATCAACTTTTATTCCTTACCACTAGGTTGGAGGGAGATTTGACGCAAGCTTTCTGAGGATGACTTGAGGATGGGTTGGTGGTGTGTAGTCTTTACTCTCCTTCCTGTGCACATGTATTGGTGTCATTACACTGGCAGTCGTCTCTCAACTGACAGATTCCTCCCTCTCAAATATTTCCTGGGATACCTGTGTCTCTTGTATTTCAGGTTCAATGTGCAAGGTATTGGTGGCGTCCTCTATCAATGTTTGTCCTGCTATCTAAGTCCCCCTCAGGAACAGTGTGACTCAACTCAAAGGGTATATCAGAATCATAGATGGAAGGTTCCCCCAATAGAGGTGTGATAATGGAGGAGAGCTTTGCATCGGATTCAGTCTTAGTATATTGTTCAGTTAGTTGTTGTTTATCCTCAATAATTCCTGAAGGCTGGTTCTGGTTATGAAATACAGAATCATTCAGTTGATCCATTTTGGTGGTTGTGTGTGACTGTGTTGAAATTGTTGCTATGTTATCTTGCCCATCAGGTAAGGAGGGAGTCAGCAGGAACATTATATTCTCATTACTTCCTAATGATTATCTGTTTTCTAAGATTTGAGTGTTTTTTTGGTGATTAGTTTTCTGTGTGATGTCTGTGGAATCCTGTGATGCAAGGTTAACCGAGGAGGCAAAAGAGGAGAGTGTCCCAGCCTCAGATCATGGAGGTTCGTCCTCGTAGACATGTACCTGTAGAAGGAAAGTATTGTAACACCATCACCAAGTGTGTTTCGTGGTGGCAGACTACCTTACATACCACACTGTAAGGATCATTTAGCAGATGTTAACACCATATTGAAAAGACGGAATCATTATAACATGTCACTCAATATTAAACACAGTACAACTACATCACCAAAACTGGTCACAGATCAGGGAACAAAAAGTTATATAACACTAACATATTCAAAACAAATAATTTCTTTCTCAATATAATTACCTCAGACTTGTGAGTTCCTTCTTGGTTGACATTAGAACACTTGATCCTTTTCTTCTTCTCAAACTGCCGCAGCTGTATTGAAGAAGAAAAAGTGTAACATTATTCTCAATATTTGTATACTGTTTTCACCACATACACACACACACACACACACACACACACACACACACACACACACACACACACACACACAAACTGGGACACACTCAAAATCTGGACAAAAGTTGGAAGGTAAACACTGTCCTCCTTTCAAGAGCTATTGGTTTACAATACAAAATATTGTAACATTAATGATTAAAACATCAAAACATTTAAGATTAATAGCTTTATCTATCCTGTTCAATGTGATACTTGAAGTGTTCATCACCTAGTTAGTGATCCCAGACCCAAGCCTATTACACCAACACCTAATCACTGCAACATAATGTACTGAACACATCCAAAACTATATTACATCACCAAACATTAAACACTATATACATTAATTATGAGAGGAAGGAATGTATTCATGGAGGTATAAAGAGTGTTAAGGAACAATGTTCTCCTGCCAACACTGACATATGGATCACAGACTTGGACAGAATAGTGCACAGCAGTTAAGTGTGTGTGCTGTGGCTGTGGCTGTAGTTATGCACAGGTGTGTGTGTGTGTGTGTGTGTGTTCATCTCCCGTCACATTGGCCTTTGAGCCTGTGGTTGAAAATAATGTTACGCCGGGACACAGGGCCAATGTGACACCCGACTTTCCACAGTTTACCTGCCCCACGTTACCCTAGGTACTCACTTATCCCCCAATCCGTTTGAGAGGATGAACAGCTGGGTGACCTGTGTGCCAACTGTCCTTGTCCGGGATTGAACTCGGGCAAGTGGATTCGTAGTGAGACATGCTAACCACTGCACCACTGAGGCGTACATAACACTGTATTATAGTATTATTGCACCTACCACCACTGGACCAATAGTAAAATAATAATAACAATAAATTAATTAATAATCAAATAAAACACTAAATGAAGTGAAATCCATAATGTGTAATCTGTTTACATAAAGTATTTCATATTGAACCTAACATGTATCTGATGTTCTGCACACGTGGTCTTGTTATACAGTGCCAACCTTGTTTACACATAATACTACAAGCTGCCACTCTCCTGTTTGTATACACACAAACGTCACAGTCAGTCTGGCTGATGATGTACACTCATC
The DNA here is from genome assembly GCA_029783475.1 of Metacarcinus magister. NCBI lineage: Eukaryota > Metazoa > Arthropoda > Malacostraca > Decapoda > Cancridae > Metacarcinus > Metacarcinus magister. Next base: position 4,649,871 of record JAPQNM010000017.1, on the reverse strand, counting down.
ACACACACAGACATTACATTACATTACGTTAGGTTAGTTTAGTCTATTTTAGGTTAGGTTAGTAGTGTTTAGTTAGGTTCATGTAACGATGGTGTGAGTATTTAGTGATAACTACACGTAATATTTACCTTCCTCCTGCCAGCTAACAACTTCTGTTCTCGCATTACCTCTGCCATGTTGGAACACTGCACCGAGGAAATGATGCGGAGGCTTTACTAATAATACTTCCATTAAGATATAACATGCTACACTACAAGCAACGGCTTCACCTGAGCTGGCCAACAATGAGGACTCAGTAGTGAAAAACATCAGGTTATTCAGGGACAGGTCGATGAAGGAACGAGAGGAAAGGAAAAAGCTAATCAAAGAAGCAGTGAAAAAGAATGATGAGGAGCGAGACAAGGAATTCAAATGGATTGTGACTTTGAGAGGAAAGTGTTGACCCGAGTATTAAGTACAAACCCAGGAGACCACTCGCATCAGACATTCAAGTACAAGTGCCTATATACCAACCTGGACAGACTGAACAACAAGACTGCTGAGCAAGAGGCGATTCTAGACAAAGAAGATCCAGACCTAGTCTTCCTCACACAAACAAAATGCAACCCTGAGATGCTGAACACCAACCTTTTCAACATGGCCTCTTATACAGTTGTGAGGAAGGACAGAGACACTCACATTGGTCCAGGAGGAGGAGTTGCAATCTTGATCAAGAAACACTTAGTTGTGGATGAAGTGTCTGACTCCAAACCAACACCAAGAGAGAAAGACTAATTTAAGCTTAATTACCATAAAGCAGATCTGACAATAATGGTGACCCTGTTTAGACAAGAAGATTGGGAAGACACACACTCAAACAAATCTATGAATGATAAGTGGGATACATTCTTGGAGATCTATAACAAGACAGTAAGGGCGTGTGTGCCATTCTACAAGAACAAGCAAGAGTTGAACAAACCCAAATGGATGAACAGGAGATTACAAATACTAATAACAAAAAAACAGGAGGCATGGCAAAAGTATGGAACAAGAAAAAGTGAAACACATCGAGAACTATATACCAATGCAAGGTACTTAGTAACAAGAGAAGTTAGATCAGCAAAGTACAGTCATGAAAGACAAGTAGCACTCGACTCTGTCAACAACCAGAAACACTTTTGGGCATACGTCCGCTCCAACACTACTACTAAGGGAACCATCACCACACTCAAAACTACCTCCGGACAAATGACACACAAGCTGCCCAAACAATGGATGAAGCCTTCAATGGGGTATTTGTGGGAGAGGATGTCACCCAACCACCACCGATTCCACACAACACATTCCACTGAGCCAAGGTGGATGACGCCACAATAACAAGATAACGTGTCAAGAAAAGGTTCGAGGACTGGATGGATGATCACCACTTATATTAAAGGAAATGCAGTGAAGTCTTATGCAACCCACTATTGGACAAATTTCAAACTTCCTTGTACACTGTTATTGTTCTGAGTGACTGGAGACGGCCGGTTATATTACATCACCAATCTACAAGAAGGGAAGCAAAGCAGACTAACCCTTAACTACATCACAGTGTCACTAACCAGCATAGCATCCAAGCTGCTTCACCCAGTACAGACCACACCAACAAACTTAGTCCCGGAGTTGGCCCAGCTGCCCTACCACCACCACCACCACCACCACCACTACTACTACTACTACTACTACTACTACTACTACTACTACTACTACTACTACTACTAATAATAATAATAATAATAATTACTACCACACGCACCCAACAAACAAATAGTGTTCAGGCTACTAGACTGGAGCCACACGACCCCCACCCTCAAGGGCCTCTTCCAGGGAATGTACTGTGAAAATTAACATTAAGTAGGTGTTAGGTGCACATGAGCTGCCTTGTGTATGTGTTAAGTGCACAGGAGCTGCCTTGTGTATGTGTTAAGTGCACAGGAGCTGCCTTGTGTACGTGTTAAGTGCACAGGAGCTGCCTTGTGTACGTGTTAAGTGCACAGGAGCTGCCTTGTGTATGTGTTAGGTGCACAGGAGCTGCCTTGTGTACATGTTAAGTGCACATGAGCTGCCTTGTGTATGTGTTAAGTGCACAGGAGCTGCCTTGTGTACGTGTTAAGTGCACAGGAGCTGCCTTGTGTACGTGTTAAGTGCACAGGAGCTGCCTTGTGTATGTGTTAGGTGCACAGGAGCTGCCTTGTGTACGTGTTAGGTGCACAGGAGCTGCCTTGTGTACGTGTTAAGTGCACAGGAGCTGCCTTGTGTACGTGTTAAGTGCACAGGAGCTGCCTTGTGTATGTGTTAGGTGCACAGGAGCTGCCTTGTGTACGTGTTAGGTGCACAGGAGCTGCCTTGTGTACGTGTTAAGTGCACAGGAGCTGCCTTGTGTACGTGTTAAGTGCACAGGAGCTGCCTTGTGTATGTGTTAGGTGCACATGAGCTGCCTTGTGTACGTGTTAGGTGCACAGGAGCTGCCTTGTGTATGTGTTAGGTGCACATGAGCTGCCTTGTGTACGTGTTAGGTGCACAGGAGCTGCCTTGTGTATGTGTTAGGTGCACAGGAGCTGCCTTGTGTATGTGTTAGGTGCACAGGAGCTGCCTTGTGTATGTGTTAGGTGCACAGGAGCTGCCTTGTGTACGTGTTAGGTGCACAGGAGCTGCCTTGTGTATGTGTTAGGTGCACAGGAGCTGCCTTGTGTACGTGTTAAGTGCACAGGAGCTGCCTTGTGTACGTGTTAGGTGTACATGAGCTGCCTTGTGTATGTGTTAAGTGCACAGGAGCTGCCTTGTGTATGTGTTAGGTGCACAGGAGCTGCCTTGTGTATGTGTTAGGTGCACAGGAGCTGCCTTGTGTATGTGTTAGGTGCACAGGAGCTGCCTTGTGTATGTGTTAGGTGCACTGGAGCTGCCTTGTGTATGTGTTAGGTGCACAGGAGCTGCCTTGTGTATGTGTTAGGTGCACTGGAGCTGCCTTGTGTACGTCAACTTGCCTCCCACAGCCTCATTATATTATCATGTTCTTAATTAATCTTCCCCTTCCACCACAACCCCATGTACACTTAAATACCACTTATATCTACCAGCCACACTAATATCACATTTATAAGTAACATTAAAGTAATACAAAAATAACTTACTAATATTAGAATAGTGAGTGAGGAGGGCGAGGCAGACACGTGTACATAAGAACATAAGAACATAAGAAATGAGGAAACTGCAAGAGGCCAGTTAATGACCTACACGAGGCAGCTCCTTGCCCCCCACCCTTGGAATAATCTAATATTTAGCCATCCCACCTGTCATCCCTATCCATACTCTGATCCAACCGTCTTTTAAAGCTATCTATTGACTCACCACTTACTACGTGTCTACCCAGCCTATTCCAATCGTTCACCACTCTGTTAGTGAACCAATATCTACCTATGTCTGTCCTGAATCTAAGTTTTTCTAGCTTGTACCCATTTCCACGTGTCCTATCCTGACTACTAAATTCTAAAACCTGATCAATGTTTCCCTTATTAATTCCTTTTACCCATTTGAAAACCTCAATCAAATCCCCTCTTGCTCTCCTTCTCTCTAGGGAGTGGAGATTAAGACGTTTTAACCTATCTTTGTAGGGTAAATTTCTCAGCCCCTGAATCATCTTGGTCATTCTTCTCTGGACTGCCTCCAAGGAGCCTATATCTTTCCTATAATAAGGGGACCAAAACTGAGCTGCATAATCTAAGTGGGGTCTTACTAGCGCTAAATACAACCTCAGAACTCCTATTTGTCACACACCTACTAATAAATCCCATTATTTTGGTGGCTCTATTTCTAGCTATAATACACTGTTCCCTGGGGTGCAAGTCACTGCTTATTTGAACTCCTAAGTCCCTCACACCATATGACTTTCCTAAGGTATTGTCATTTAATGTGTAGTCTACTAGTAGAATTAATTGTGTTTATTAAGCTTTTCTAACCCTTATCATGCTTACTCAATGTTGTATAAGTGTTATTATAAATATGTGAAGCTGCAGTACTTACTTTGATGCAGTATTAATGGAGTTATAAGTAATTAAAGATGCCATGTGACACTACGTGAAGGAGAAACAAAGAACAGCTGATATTGGATCTTGATCTTGAATCTTGATGTCACAGGTGACTTGAAGTTTCCCTCAGCACCGCACCCCTCGTCACTGCACCACAGCAACTCAGCTGCTGCTTCCTTAGCTGGGTGGGTGATGTGAGCGACAGAGGCTCCCTTCTCGCTCTGTGGATTCGTGCATGTATCGGTGGACTGTGAGGTGACACACTATAACCTTCTGGGCACTCGGGGGCAGGGCGAGGAAAATCGTAGCACTCAATGTCCTTTTCCTGTTTACTGAATATCCTTAACCTTCTATGTACAACACCACCACATCTTCCCCTAATCAAGACGCTACCCAGACTGCAGGTGCAGGTGACGCTAAAAATCCCCGCGTCTTCTCCCAAAAACCCGCGAAACATTCGCGCCAATATCCCCCATCGTAACAATATATATATATATATATATATATATATATATATATATATATATATATATATATATATATATATGAACTTCTTTTCACACTGCACCATTCTGACTTCTGATCTTTTATTACTGTTCTCATTTCTCTGTTGCTCAAAAAGTCTTCCATCCATTTTAGCAAACCACCTTCAATCTTCGTACATTTTCTAGTTGCCAGAACAGTCTCTTGTGAGGTAGTACCTTGTCAAGAGCCTTCTTGAGGTCCAGGTAGATACAAGCAATTCCTTCATCTCTTTCTTGTGTCATCAAATATATAGCCTCTCCTTTTCTTCTCAATATTTGATCCTTTCTATATGTGTGTGTGTGTGTGTGTGTGTGTGTGTGTGTGTGTGTGTGTGTGGGTGTGGGTGTGGGTGTGGGTGTGTGGGTGTGGGTGTGGGTGTGGGTGTGGGTGTGTGTGTGTGGGTGTGGGTGTGGGTGTGGGTGTGTGTGTGTGTGGGTGTGTGGGTGTGTGTGTGTGTGGGTGTTGGTGACTAATAAAGGTGATGATTGTTCAAAGTTGTTGGGTTGTTTGCGCGTCATCACAGGTTACTTTACTGAAGGTGTTCTCCTTACATTGGTCATGTAGTGTTACTAAATGCGGGACTTGGCGCTGGCGGTGTATATCGGCGGACTATTGAACATTGGATTGCTTTCAAAGATAGGCTTGTGTTCTTCCACTAGAGTGAAGGTGAACCGCTGGAACAGGTGAGTGAAGAACAAGAACAGCTCCAATTTAGCGAGAGGTTCCCCAGCACATACACGCTTTCCTGAAGGAGAAGCAGATGGTGATGACAACCTCGTATTGCTGTACCCATACACGTTAATTTAGACCTTGTCATGCACCACATTAACTCAGTCTACAAGGAACTGCAACTGTCCTGCTGGCTATGATCTGATCATCTAAACATACAAACAATTGGACGGTAGACATATACTACTAATACATTTTCATTGAACCTTATGGAAAAAACATTGAATGATAGTCAAAAAGTAACAAAACTATTTGTGCATCAATCATCCTTCACTAAAGCTTCCCAAGGAATCCCAACAATCTCCGTTCAGGAACTTACCTACTCCGAAGGGCATGAAGGCCTCGTTCTTCTTGTACTTTCCATTTTCATCCAGAAAGTTGCGAGGGTCAAACGTGTCGGCGTACTTCCAGTGTTCAGAGTTCCTTAGCGCATCGTCAAGGTTTGTCAGCAGCATGGTTCCTGCGGTGACAAGATCATACAGATGTACCATTCGTCTCTCACCTTACATTTGTATCTCACACGGTGTTGCAGGCATCAGGAACACGTACAGTACCTTTAGGGATATCGTAGCCACCAAGCTTGCAGTCCTGGCTGGTTTGATGCGGGAGGGAAAACTTAACCAAATTGAGCACTCTCTGCACCTCACTGATAGTGGCCTGCACGTAGTTCAACCTGGTGGTGGGAAAGCTGGTGGTAAAGGGAGTGAAAGGAATAATGCAGGTGTTTTATTGGTTGTGTGGCAAGAGTTCCCATCTCAGAATGTTTTGGTTCAGCTTATTCTGGTGCTTATCAATCCTTCTTGATGATATATGTTATGAAAATGTCAATGTTATACAAAGACTTAATTTCTCAATTTCAATGTTACAATCCCGACTTGTTATTCCAAGTTAAGACGATGTTACCGTGTACTTGTATTTACTTATTGTCTCTACCCCACACACACATACATACATAGCAATGTGTCAAGCTTCAAACCTGTCACTGCCACACAAAAACACAGGGAATGAAGTAGCTGATTCACGATTTTTTTTTAACGCATCCGTTGAATTTTTGGTCAATGCCACGTCCTCAGGGTGCCTCCTGATTGGCCCGGACACTCTAGGGACGACCATTGATCGTCACAAAGGGAAGTGGTCTCACATTCACCTGTTGACTCAACTGTGTGTGACGGAGCCTTAACATGTGGCTATTAAGCATAATCATTCTCTCTCTCTCTCTCTCTCTCTCTCTCTCTCTCTCTCTCTCTCTCTCTCTCTCTCTCTCTCTCTCTCTCTCTCTCTCTCTCTCTCTCTCTCTCTCTCTCTCTCTCTCTCTCTCTCTCTCTCTCTCTCATAAACGTCCATCTACTATGGATGAATAAGTCCTAAATAAGCCACCTTTGACTCAGGTTCACATAATCAGGTGCAACATTATGTATATAAGATACTTCAGTTTTTGTTTAGAATTGACGAGGATGAGGTTGGGTGGAAGAGGATGTGTTACCGTTCCATGTCGGAGAAGGAAGGAAGGCGGTCCAGGCCCACCACTCCGTCCAATTCTTCCTGCACGCGGCGCTGTACGTGCTGGTGTTTACTTAGCAGGTTGACAGCTGTAGTGAGGGTGCTCGAGGTGGTCTCCATGCCAGCCACGAACAAGTCAAAGATCACACCCGCTAGCTGGTCCACTTGGAAGGAAGGAAGGAAGATTAGTTCTTTACTCTCATATCATCATCTTCCTTACTCATCATTGCTCACAGTCACACTCCAACACTCTCAAACAACCATTAACATAACAATCCCTTACTGTTGAAGTTGGGATTGTCTTTCTTCTCAATTTCCTTCAGGTACACGGCCATGAAGTTGTCGCCATTCCTCAGTTCTTCGTCGGCAATGAAATCCTTGATCTCCTCCTGAACGGGTCATGAGAAATTGTGTTCATTTGGTAGTGACATAAGATCACAAGCTATTGATGATGACAATGACATGATGTGGATACTTATTAAGATAAAAATGATGTGCCGCAGATAATCTTTTTTCATCTGTCGACACCACAAAACAGAAATGTTGGGAAAAAAAAATAAACCAATCTGTTACATGATGTGACACTTCCTTCATGAAATCCATAATTAACTCCACACCAAATATTCTCATCACTATTATTGACATTGTTTTACCATTATAAGATTGTTACACTATATCTCTTCGAAAGAAATGTAAATTCATACCTTGAGGAAATTAACAATGCTCCTCATCCCTTTAAAACCGTTTTTGAATGGTGGGACGTGTTCAATGATTCTAAGGAAGTATGGAATATGGTACAAAGGAGAGAGAGCGTTGAAGTCTGCAGGCTGGACGAAGTTTTTCATGAGCAGGTTGAGCTTGGCGTGACCGTAATGGAAGCGTCGACCCATCACCATCGCCCAAAGGATGTTGATAACTGACCTATTGAACACACGCTGAGGGACACCACGGACTCTTGTCAGATGATATACATATATTTTTTTTGTTTTGTTTAATGTCTTAATTCTTGTATGGTTCTCATTGTCATTGCAGAACATTATCAACAACAGCAATAACAACATCAATAACATAACTATATTGAGAAAGTTATCGCATTCATACCAAGGACAAGGAACCTCAATTAAGTCCAATTCGTCGCTTAAACAAACAAGACCATCAGAGGTAAGTAATTTACCCTCATTTCCAGTGGACGATCACCTTCCTTGGCCACGTAGTCCACCAACTCAATGATCTCCTCCACCATGACGGGCTCGTAGCTGCTCTTCCCGAAGCCCAAGTCACGCATGTGGTGAAGCAGGAAACGACGCTGTTCCTGCCACACGAGGCCAGATGTTCCAATGACGCCTGCAGAGGAAGGCAAAGGGAAGGCATGAAGACACTGGCTCTCAATATCACAAAGGAAATATATATCAATTAAAGAAAATAAAAATCAAGTTGCCATTGTTATTGAATGTAACATGGTGGTTATTTATTTACTTTTATTTATTTATAAGTACCTGGGTCTCGTAGTTACTAGTTAAGCGATGTAAAGTTGTCTGATTATGTTATCGAACAGGTGAATAAAGTGATGGAACTAATGCAAACTTATCCACTGGCTATTAGGTGAGTATATGCAGGACAAATATTAAGTGTGAGAACTACATGACTGTCTTGATTCTTTAAGTCACCGACGCAATGTTGCATCTTTATCTATCTTCTACCGCTGTTTTCATGCTGACTGCTCTCCTCCCCTTCCCGCGGCCTCGCTGCACAAGACTTTCTACTTCTTCTCATCCCTATTCTGTCCATCTTCCTAATGCAAGAGTTAACCAGTATCTTCACTCTTTCATCCCTTACAATGATAAACTCTGGAACTCTCTTCCTTTGTCTGTTTTTCCACCTGCCTATGACTTAAACTCTTTCAAAAGAGGAGTGTGAAGATACCTATAATGTTAAACTGGACCTCAACCCATTGCTTCTATTTCTCCTACTGTCCTCTTTGCAGGGTCTGGCGACAAGCGGGATTTTTTTTAAACCTATTTTTGTTTGCCCTTGGTCAGACCCTTTTCATGTACAAAAGAAGAAGAAGAAAAAAAACCCTTTCTTCCTTACTCTTCTCATTCTCAGTAGAAAGAAATACATAAGTATGATATGTAGGAGTAAAACGCCTAACACGACAGTTTTCTCTACTCACCGACTTCTGATGAGCGTCCGTCTGTGGTGATTCTGTTCCTGACAGTTCCGGTGAAGGTATTAGGACGGTTGGCAGTGCTTTTAAGGGCGAACACTTCCTTCATGAGGCTAACGCCGCTCACTATCACTATCCTGCCAGAACACACCAACTCATTGGTAGGTGTTTGTAGGTAATGATTCATTACCTACAAACACCTACAAACACAGGAAAGAAAACACTAAGAATCCACATTTTAATATATCCTAATATCATGAATTTTGAACTTTATGTTATTGCTTCACAAGAGATTACTAAATTCCAGAACAGATTGAATATTTGTGTTGTAAATTCATGAACAACTTTCAGTAATTATATTCTATTATTACCGCATACTTCATCTGGGTTTATTTTTGACAATTAGTGTTATCGTTCATCCTATCCTTTTCCTTCCTGTAATAAGTTGTCTGATGAGATATGATGACAACCTCAACTGTATGTTCTATCTACAGCTTCTTAAATAATGTACATAAACTTGCTATTTTGTCAGGAAATTTGTGATCAAAAGTTCTTAAAATGAACCCTCACATTATCCTTGGTGTCTTTTTTTGTTGTTGTTGTTTTACCGCGGGGCAGTGATTGCAGCGCAGTGTTGATCGGAGATAACAAAATACTGAGCGTAACCTTCATGAATGAGGCAATAATTTCCTAGTCTAGACAAAATAACAATATGACCACAATCTGCATTAAGACAGAGAAAAACCAGATCAATAATTTGACTTCTTACCATATCGTTACGTGGATGAAAATAATGATGTTGAGCATTAATGTAAACTTAAGTCTCGGTAAAGTTGACCCCCACGCCGTGCAGTATAACTTAAACATTAAAAGTTATAACTGATAAGACAAGGCACTGTCAATTACCTCACCATGCAAAATAACCTTGTGCAACATGAAAAAAAACGAAAACAATCAGATAAATAATAAAATGAATACCTCAGGAAAATGTAACTGACCTGTAAAACAAGACACTTAGTCCGATAAACTCATTAATCTTTAACATGATCCGAATTAGTGACACACAAGTTACCATCAAACACTAATGCCATTGTCTACCTTCGTGTTACCTGGTGCCAAATATTGCGAAGCTTGCTATATCACCATATTTCTTCCTCAAGCCACGCAGCATCTTCATGTTGGGCCCGAACGGCATGGGCAGCAGGGAACCCACCACAGGCAGGATCATCATTCCTGCCAACACAGTCGTCACTTCAATACATGATGCCCCAATGTCCTGCTAAACACTTACATTATAACAAGTGAAGTAATAGCACTAGCACTGCACATATACTCACAATACAGTTAGTAACCACTGCACACCTACTTAACAACGTTCAACAGTCGTCGGTAACTACAGCACCACATCCGACGAACCATTACTTATCACAAAATCTCTTAGCCTTAGAAGTACCTAAATATCCCTAACAAACATAACAACCATAATCCCCCGGGAACTGTGTACAAGATATGTATAGTACATATAGTACAAAGGCAAATCGAATCCATGAAACACTGGATACTTAGAGAGGGAGAGCATGCAACCTTGACTGGGGGAGGCGGGTAGAGCAAGTGTTCCACCCTCTCCACTGTGCTAGGCTGTTGAATGCTTATTTAACCCTCGCAGCTTAACTAGTAGGCACACAAGCTAGTTAGTAATTATATATGACTTTACAACACCATGTCTCACTGTCAAGGTATACTATTGTGCACTTGTAGCGTCACTCACCTGGAGGAAAGTTCTTAGGTCGTCCTCCATTCACGCTGAGGAAGAGGAGGCCGATGAACACAACCATGAGGAAGGTGGGTAGCCAGGCCCCCACCACCCCTGCACTCCAGGCTGGCACACTCAACATACCTGTATGCATAATTATTGTATTAGCAGGGGAATGCAGGCATCTCCGTGCATTCACGTGCACGTTTTGATTAATGAAGTACACTGTTTCTTAAGTGTTCCATTGATGTCACCTTGACTATGAAATGAATTCCTACCAACAATTAAGTTATTATGTAACTATATAATGTTTTCACTTCCTTGGTCATGACAATATGCGGATCTCAGACTTTCAAATTAAGTTCTGTCAAGGACAATGAAAAATATAACTAATAGTTTAACACGTTCCCATGAAATCAGAATGCCGCAATTTCCTTTTCATCGTCGAATAAAAGACGCGACGATGGAGTGTAAGTAAGGCGATGGTGATGACTAACCTGATCTGTTTGTTATAAGTTTGATGGATCCACGCGGAGTGAGGCAGAGTGAGGTGAGGAAGGCCAGTTATAATGGTGGTGCAGCAGATAGTGTGGTGATAGGGAGGGAAAGGAGGAAGGAGATGAATGAGATGGTTAGGTGTGGCCTTGAGAGCAGAAACACTCACCATGACGAGCAAGTTTTTAAGCAACATTGTCACACTAACTCAAGTCACGAGTCACTTACATATACACGACAGGAAACTGGTGAGCATTGTGCAAGCAATAACCTTTCTCTACCATGATTAATAATAAACACCTTCACTTAATAATTTTTTTACCAGCAGTGTATCTGTAATTACTTGCCTCAAGCAGGTAACTCGTCACACAGGTGTTTCAAAGTTTCAATTGTTCAAGATTCTCTCTCTCTCTCTCTCTCTCTCTCTCTCTCTCTCTCTCTCTCTCTCTCTCTCTCTCTCTCTCTCTCTCTCTCTCTCTCTCTCTCTCTCTCTCTCTCTTTCTCTCTCTCTCTCTCTCTCTCTCTATCTCTCTCATTGAAACCAAATTTACATATATAACAACAAAATAATAAAAAAAAATAAAATAAGATAAATAAATAAATTAATTAATTAATATTAATCACGTAGAGACAGATGTATAAATGAAAGAATAAATAAACAAATAAATAAATAAATAAATAAACCAATGGGGGAAATAATAAGACAAGCATCCAAGAAAACAATGTCTAATTACTGATCTCATAATAACCTAAATAAGTCATACAGGTTATTAATAAGACCTAAAACTATCCACTCACCTTTATGTGTAGTCACAATGATTAGTACAAACTGAAGGAGGGAAGATACATTTCATTGTCATCATTTCATACTATCATTATATCTATCTTTTCTGTCAGTAAGCTAAATGGAATAACCTATCTATATTGACCCTTTTTCAATACATTCCCTGCAGTGATAAACAAACAATATTACAACACCTATACAAGATAACAGATAAGGTGAAATGCATGATAAACATTCCTCTGTTGTCATGGGAGTACGTATACACAGTCACCACACACACACACACACACTCATTAAAAGTATACACAGTCACCACACACACACACACACACACTCATTAAAAGTACACAGTCACCACACACACACACACTCATTAAAAGTATACACAGTCACCACACACACACACACACTCATTAAAAATATACAGTCACCACACACACACACACTCATTAAAAGTATACACAGTCACCACACACACACACACACACTCATTAAAAGTATACACACATCATACAAACACTCACCGGTACTGACACTCACCGGTACTGACACTCACCGGTACTGACACTCACCGGTACTGACACTCACCGGTACTGACACTCACCGGTACTGACACGAGACAACCATCTGCTGTTTGGAAAGCACTCAGGTCAGATGTCATTTGGAGTGGAATCAGCTTCTTCAGGGCTCGATAGGCTGGTTGGAGGTCATTGGCATTTAAATGACCTTTAACATCCTCTGCGAGACTCCTGATATGGGTTATGTATTTCATTATTGTTAGTTGTATATAATATACAATGAATAATAATAAAATGCATATCCCACACTGACATACCTCTTCTTGTCTCTCCTCAGAAGAGTTTAATCCTACGTGACAGAGTCCTGTACTGGTCCTGGTTCCCAGCCAGCCTGGCAGCGTGACTCTTCTCTATACTGTCCAGCGTCTCCACCAAAGCCAAGCAAAGCCAGCCCGTGATCCCTAGCACTCTCCAACGCACCCTTTGACAGCCTCGAGGGTTTCACATTTGAAGGTATCCCACAATTTTACCGGGTCCTTAAGGGCGCCGAGCACTTTGAACGGATTTGAGACTGTCACTGCATACTCATGAGCACATGTCAAGTACTTCAGTTTCTCAAGATGGAACACATTGTGATCACATCTTGATATCTTTCTGGACTGGACATGAAGCTTAAGTGTTGCAACAACAAGCCTGTGGTCAGTTGCAAAGAGCTCTGCACTCCAATAAACCCTGCAGTTCTGGAGGATCCTCCAACGTGTACTAACGAGGATGTGATCGATCTCCTTAGCTACCCTTCCAGCATTGCTATACCAAGTCCAGCGGTGCAGCTCTGGTCTTTGATACCAAGAACCTACAATTCTCAACCTTCTGAATTTTGCAAAATTCAGAAGGAGAGAGCTGTTGGTGTTCCTGGTACCAGAGCCATGGGGACCAACACATAACTCGTAGCCAGCTCTCTCAGTGCCAGTCACAGCATTGAAGTCACCCAAGACAATGAGTGTGTCCCGGCACGGGCACTGATTCAGAACAGAGTAAAATCTAGCGTAGAACACCTCCTTCTCGTCAGCCCCACACACCTCGGTAGGAGAGTATACTGCAACAAGAGACACGAAGCCCGAGGTGTGCTTCAGCCTCAATCGCATTATACGCTCATCAACCGGAATAACCTTAACAACGGACGGCTGCAGTCTGTTGTAGATGCCTATAACTACTCCCTTAAGACAAGCACCATTGCTCATGCCGGACCAGTAGCAGGTAAAACCTCTGCTACTGACCTACTGAGCT
>JAPQNM010000017.1:4618567-4626067 GCA_029783475.1 Metacarcinus magister | reverse complement strand
ATGTTAAACTAAGGACAATACAATACAATACAATACAATACAATCACAAGTAAAAACATAATTTGACAAAAGTAACAAGCTATCTAATAACCTTTAACAAGAAGTGATAACGTGGACCTAGTACACACACACACACACACACACACACGCACACGCACACGCACGCACACACACACACACACACACACACACACACACACACACACACACACACACACACACACACACACAATGAGCTGCATTATCTATTAACATTACTACCTTACGAGGATCAAAATACTTTTTTCAACTTGACTGAATTCTTACAGTAGTGAGATATACTTGTACTTATACTTGGACACTCAGTCTGCTGTCATCCATTAGGTGAGTGAACGTGTCGGGTCAGCCTCGTTACTTTGACTCATGAGTACAAAGATATAATTATGAATGTCCTGCTGTACTTGCAAACACATCAACACACTTGCTTTCCGGTGTGTTGCAGCTGCTACAGTACCCTCACATCCCTGGCATCACATCCAATGGTGTTTTGCAATATAAAGGCAAAGTTATAATGACATTCTCGTTCTGGTTCCAAATAAATCCATTTCTCCTGTTTATGTACATTTCCTTTTGTGGCTAAACAGAATTTTGATCAATACGATGAAGATTTCCCTTTTCTTCACTAACAGTATAAGATATTCCCATCACTTAATAAATACTAAGATGCCCAGTATACTGTAGTTATCTATACTACAGGGAAAACTTATATAAAAAAAAAAACCTTACATGACTTTAATACACAGTGATGAAACTATGCAAAAATACAGATGTTCACGCATAACAACTTAAACGTCGTTATTTCCATGATGAAAAAATATAAGTAAAACCAATGTGTGTGTGGAAGGAGGTGAGATGTCACATATCAGTTCCTTATTAGAGGCCAATGATGCAATATAAGGTAATGCCGCCATCAACACAAGACATGAAGTTAAAAACACTCAACCTAACACTATATTCAGACCAATCCCTAGATGATCTTAGTCAAAGTTCTTGTAGTTGGAGTTCAAACTATATCTAGGAAGGACTAAACTAAACTAAGGAAACTACTGTATGTTTCCACCTTAGGCAAGATTAAAGTTATGTACCACAGTGAAACATTTCCTTGTCTTCCTCTGCCTTCATCTCACCCTTAAGAATAACTAATAAAAATATAAGGAATAATTTGTTTGTAACTGCACATCTAATCTGAGGTATTCATACATTTGGATCCAACACTCCCACTATTGAACCACAGACACTAACTTTGAACGATCCCTTTCTTAAGAACCTAAGCTTTACTGATAAACCTTCACACACACTTAACTATTCAGCATCAGTTCCTTCCACAAATATCTGTTTCTTAATGAAATAAGTGACACCAGCTTCCTTCTCCTCGTGTTTCAAGAGTGTCAGCTTGGTGGAGGTGTGCTTGCTATGATAACTCAACTATTTACCTCAATGCAAACTAAACCATTTAGCCATACTTTTTTTTTAAAAACATTAATAGAGTACTGGTTAACGGACAACAAACATACGTATAAAAAAAAAAAAATCCCGCTTGTCGCCAGATAACCTGTCAACATATTGCCAGAGGGAGGGGTGGGTGGGGAGGAGCCTTGATCTATTCTATTCTGTTCTCCCAACGGGTGTCCTGATATCTTGTGTTCTTTCTATGTAATGTTATGTCAAAACTATCAATAGAACAACTCTTTAGTAAGGGTGTTGTGTCGGAGCCTTAACACCTTACAACCCAAACCTTAGTTGTCATTACCCAAGACTTGATTATTTAAATTCATCTATTTACAGAAATCTATTTACATGTCATTCATTCTTTGGTAAGTGTAAGTTTGCAGGAAAATCTTGGATGATGGAAAATCTTGTTGAATTTTACATGGTATACAAAACTTAGAAATTTTAAAATGTATAAACTTAACAAAAAAAAACATTACAAATAATAAAAAAGTGGATATATGGTAGATGAGAGAGAGAGAGAGAGAGAGAGAGAGAGAGAGAGAGAGAGAGAGAGAGAGAGAGAGAGAGAGAGAGAGAGAGAGAGAGAGAGAGAGAGAGAGAGAGAGAGTGACCGAATGAATAAATGAATGAATGTGAAGGGGGAATAGTGATTGGTTGACAATGCGAATCATCTGCTTGGAAGGATACGAAGTGAAGGGAGAAGAGGCAAGGTCATTATTTTCCTTCCATTCTATTCAAATTTCTTTAAGTGAAAGTAATGCTTAACTTAACTTAACCACCTCATAAAAATATATTAAGATAAGCTTATCCCTCTAGAGGCAGGCAGGACACACTCAACTGACACACATTCATTCTAAAATACAATGCCTTAGAGGAGGAGGAATGAATTAATTGATAACATAAAGAATAGGTCTTTTCTTATAACTTACGTGTTAGGTGAGGAGGACAGGAAGCAGCTCAGCCTCCTTCCCTCTCTTGTTAGTCATGCATTTTACTCTTGAATAAACATGATTAATTTCCATCTCAATAGTAGTGGCCTGATCCTTCCTCTGGTCTGGTCTGGTCTAGTCTCCCTCCCTCCTTCCTTCCTTCCTTCCTTCCTTTCTTCCTTCCTTCCTTCCTTCCTTCCTTCCTTCCTTCCTTTCTTTCTTTCTTCCTTCCTTCCTGCAGCAGATACAAACCTAAATTGTTCCTGTTACCCCGTTTACTATAAGTCATGTAAAGCTTCATTTTTACACCTAGAGTAGCACATATCATGACATTCCCACCACCACCACCACCACCACCACCACCACCACCACCACCTCCACCTCCACCACCACCACCACCTCCACCACCACCACTGCATCTGTAACACACATACATCATCTGTTGACAACATCTCTTGGAATTTTTCTCTTGTTTCTTTTTAGGGGGCATGGATTCTCTCTCTCTCTCTCTCTCTCTCTCTCTCTCTCTCTCTCTCTCTCTCTCTCTCTCTCTCTCTCTCTCTCTCTCTCTCTCTGACTGACTTTATTTATGGATGTAGGCGCCATTAGGATCATTTCAAATGTGTCGCTTGAATTGGTACATATATATAACGTTGTGATTTACCTTTATTCATTTTTGTACTTTGGACATAAAATGGACATATGTTTTATGTTACTATGTTAGTGTATGAATGGTTTTGTGGATTGTGATGGATGGTTGAGTGGTGGTGGTGGTGGTGGTGCAGGCGGCGGGAAAGGAAGGACAGCGTTGGAAAGACATTCGTGTTCCTGTCTGGTGTGTGCAGTTGTGTTCGTTTAGTTAGTGGTAGAGACGTTGACACAGGCAATAGCTGCATCCAAGTGTTGGTGTAAGGTTGGTGCCTACTGGGAGGTGCCTATCAAGTCCAAGAATCTGCTTATAAGGACTAGGAAAGGTTATAATTTAGGTAAGTGACGCACACACACACACACACACACACACACACACACACACACACACACCACTTGTGAAATTTGCTAAATTGTACGGTTGACTATCAAGACAGAAACAAGCAACCCACGTCAGCTGATCATGGTCAAAGAATGAAGGTTCAGCTTAACTTGACGTGGAAAGTTTCAATAAACCAGAAGCAGTATAGGAGTAAGGACGCATGCAAGGGTAATGGACTCGGGAAGGAAAGTGCAGTGAAAACTAAGTGAAAATAAATATATTACCTAAACAAAATTAAATTAGGGGAACAAGATTTTATCAATACATAGAGGGTCAATAGTATGTAGATTATCCTTTACCTCCTCTCTCGTGAATCTGATACCTACCTATCTACTGCATACAACACTTCAGATCCCGTACGTCCTTCTCATCTCAGTTCTCTTATTCCTACCATCATCATAACTCCATTTACTTTCTTTCATTCTTTCAATGTCCACTGGAATACTCATGGTTTTCACTCCCATATCCGCTATCTACTCTCCCTCTATGATCTTCCGTTTCCAAGCCAATTGCCGTTGTTCAATCTCTGTCTGGTCCAACAAATCTTTGCTTGGCATTTTTCTTTTATTCCTAGCTTTATTTCCCCTTGTTTCATCTGTCTTTTCTTCCTAGCCTCCCACCATCCCTTTCCTTCCCTTAAGTGTGAGAGCCGTGCAGAGAGGATGAAAGCCTAACTAGGAGTCAGTCAAGGTTGGCCTGAGTTTCCTCTTCATGGTTTTGTTTGTAATGCTATTGGAGAACCGGACAAGGGCAATAAAAAAATTTAATAATAAAAAAGCCCACTTATCATTGCCGATTCACTAAAAAAGAGAGTGTAATAAAAAAAAACTGATGCCATATTAAGGTTGTAGGCGTGTTGATACTCCTCTTTTAAATGAATTGAAGTTGTAGGAAAGTGGAAATACAGATTCAGGTAAAGAGTTTCAGAGTTTATAGGAAGCAGATCAGTTATATTCCCCACTAACAATCAGCTCAACATGACCAGTTATGAACATTTAAAACTAACAGGTGTGCTGGGGATTGCACCTCAAAAAAAAAAATTAATCCTTGAGACTTCCTAAGCTTTGACAAGGACACGCCTCTGACCTAGGCTCTGAAAACTTACCTAACCTAACCTAACCTAACCTAACCTTTCACCTACTTCCCTAACGCTAACACCAACGCGGGAATACTTTTTTTTTGTTGTTATTTATCATATATATACTTATTTTTTAGGAATGTTTGATAAATGTGTTTTTTTTTATAACAGATTTATGTAAATACGGTGTCTGCCAAAGGTACAAGAATTATCTCAAAATTACGTTTATTTAACTTGTATCCATTTTTATAGTATTCAATTGTTTTTTTTTCATCGTATATTGTTTATTAATTCATTGTATCCATGAGTGACTTAAAAACACAAAGGGATCCAAAATTAATAAAAAAAAACAACAACAGTCTCATAGAAAACATTTTGACGCCTGTGGCTAGCCAGGTGCCAGAACACTACAGTGGGCTACAGCAACATCCAGATACACCTGGATATATAGTATCTGTATCTTGGGCTACAGTACTACACTGCCAAGCCTCACACACCACTTGCCTGGGACGCGACACTGCACGCCAATCCCAACAATTAAGTACTCACCGCTCACTCAAAGAATCGCAGTACATGTACGATGCAAAATGTCATTAAATATAAGTACAATCATTAGTACTTCAACTCATGCTTCTTATGTACTTACCTTTTGTAGTGGTGGTGGTGGTAGTGGTGATGGTGGTGGTGTGGTGGTAGTGGTGGTGATGGTGGTGGTAGGAGAAGGAAGGAAATGATTCAGCAGCACACAACACACGGAGTATCGAGGAGACATTCCAGCCTCAGACTCATCTTCCTTTCTTCATCACATTGATATGTTCTGCACTATTCAATGTTACACTGACAACATCACTTCACTCTCTGTACTGTTCAATGTTACACTGACAACATCACTTCACTCTCTGTACTGTTCAATGTTACCACTGACAACACATCACTATGCACTCACTCTCTGTACTGTTCAATGTTACCACTGACAACACATCACTTCACTCTCTGTACTGTTCAATGTTACCAACTGACAACATCAACTTCACTCATTCACTGATAACACTTTGTTTTTCATAAGTATAATAAAATATACTTTCACTCGCCTTAGTAGGAAGGCAATGACGTGTAATGGAATGACTCCCAACACTTTGATTTATTATTTACAGTAAGTATTTCTAGTTAATAGTAAACACATTATGGTCTTCTCTGGTAAATCTACATAACTACTGCTCGGACGATATTGATATAAATATGAAGTCCCACACACTGTACATAGTGTACTCAACACATCTGTAAAGGTTTCAGGCGGTGTTCACCATTATTTACCTCGCAAAGCGTCTTTGAAGTTAGGTTAGGTTAGGTTAGGTTGAGTTAGGATATGTTATGTTATGTTAGGTTAGGTTAGGTTAGATTATATAAGCTTTTATATTTTATTATCCAAAAGTAGTCACCCTGCAATATTTTCCTGATTGCCATATTATTGCCTATATTTGATTATAATGACGAGCACCGCCTGAAAACTTCACAGATGTGTTGAGTACACTATGTATAGTATGTACCACTTCATGTTTATATCAATATCGTCCGAGCAGTAGTTATGCAGATTTACCACGTTTCTTTCAAACAATTTGATTATTGTATTCACTAATGGAGTAACTTTAAGGCGATCTAAGTTATGATTGAACAACGTAATGCAGCAACACAAGGCTTTGGCACCATTAAGGAGAATGTTATGGCGTCTGTAATGCAGCACTATTAGTATGTAACCTTGATTACACACTAACACAGTGTTGGTGCTGCCATCACCACCCCACCCACACCCACAAACACCAAGGCACTTCAGAACACCGAGGGGGCGCCGCTACACTACGAGGATAAGTGTTTGCTAATCTTCAGTTGGGAGTCAAACTGTTGGGTAATGACGTGATCACAACAACAGTGTTCTCAGTACTCCTGCCGCCACCTGCCAGGCCTCAGCGGCTAACACTCAGTCCCGGGCAAGGATTATATACAGATCCTTGCTCCCGGTTCATTGTTGAGTCTCTAATATAGTGGGTTGTGTTAAAAGTAGAGTGAGCAGGGCAGGGCAGGGCAGGGCAGGGCAGGGCAGGGCAGCGTGCCTCCTTCCCCCGTCACTGCCGGACCTCACCTGCACACTGCACACGAGTCACGACTCGGGTATGGCGTGCTTTCCTCCTAATACTTGCACTTGACGCTGGTTTCTGCTGCAAACCTGTGCTCGTATAGTAGCGTTGTGTCTTTCCAAGGCTGTGACTGTACTCACGGAGACGTAGGTGACGCATTGTTTAGGTGGGACTTAGTGTACCGTCACCTGTCATGCTGATGATTGTATTACTCTTGAAATAAACAGCAACGCGGCCGCTGGTGAACCGAACGCGGGAATGGATGAAGCAACTCGAACCACGCACGCGAGACACCACCAACTTGTGGGTAGTTAAGGTGAAATCAGTCAAAGCACAGGACTGTGGTGACAAGGCAAGTTTAGAGGAAGGGTTGCAACAGCCTCACCATGTATGTGTGGGGCGGATCCATCCTGCCGGGATGACACCTTTTCACTTTGGAAAGAAAGTGTTGTGGAACTTTTGTTAACTAAATGTTTGTGTACACACACGTTCATGTGTGTTCACTTACCAATGTGTGTGTGTGTGTGTGTGTGTGTGTGTGTGTGTGTGTGTGTGTGTGTGTGTGTGTGTGTGTGTGTGTGTGTGTGTGTGTGTGTGTGTGTGTATGTGTGTATGTGTGTGTGTGTGTGTGTGTGTGTGTGTGTGTGTGTGTGTGTGTGTGTGTGTGTGTGTGTGTATGTGTGTGTGTGTGTGTGTGTGTGTGTGTGTGTGTGTGTATGTGTGTATGTGTGTGTGTGTGTGTGTGTGTGTGTGTGTGTGTGTGTGTGTGTGTGTGTGTGTGTGTGTTGTGTGTGTGTGTGTGTGTGTGTGTGTGTGTGTGTGTGTGTGTGTGTGTGTGTG
>JAPQNM010000017.1:4608567-4613567 GCA_029783475.1 Metacarcinus magister | reverse complement strand
AGTACGCCCACGCCCACGATCAGGCCCACCACGGTAAGAGAGAGCACGCACACACACAGTAGCAGCTTTTTCTCGAAGTCTGTGCGTGACAGCCAGAACACACGCAGCCTGCCTCCCCTGGAACAACACAAGGGAACACTAGAAGGAAGACACGGTGGAGGGAGGCAGGGAGGAAATGGGTTTGCATGATGAGAACACACACACACACACACACACACACACACACACACATACAGGAGACATAAAAAATACAGCTTCCCATATAATAAACTTGATGCAGAAGTAATTAATGCAACAAATATTCATGATTTCAAAAGTAAACTGGATAATAATAGTTTTGGAGACAGACAGGACAGTACGAACATAACTCTTGTACTGTATGTTACAACTAGGTAAACACACACACACACACACACACACACACATACCCTCCATGAATTAGGTCAGTGCTGTCCCCAACCCCCATAGACATCTTAGTGGGTCTGTAGTCTGTGTCTTGATGTGATCTGTTTTCTTCCTGTTTTCTTCCTGTTTTCTTCCTGTGTCTTCCTGTGTGTCGCTGTGTCCTGCTGTGTCTTGCTGTGTGTTGTTGTTTTCTTCTTGTGTCTTGCTGTGTGTTGCTGTTTTCTTCCTGTGTGTTGTTGTGGTCTGGTCTGTGTCAGTTCTGTTCCCTGTCTAATCTTATCTTTCACCTATGATACTCGCCCTCCACTACACCTCATTCCTCCTCCTCCTCCTCCTCCTCCTCCTCTCCTCTCCTCCTCTTCCTCCTCCTTTTCCTCTTCCTCCTTCTCCTCCTGCTCCTCCTGCTACTACTTTCTTCTATTGAAAAAAAAAGTACTTGAATGATTCTCTCTCTCTCTCTCTCTCTCTCTCTCTCTCTCTCTCTCTCTCTCTCTCTCTCTCTCTCTCTCTCTCTCTCTCTCTCTCTCTCTCTCTCAACACAACACAACCTTAAGGCCCAACACAACCTGGCTAAACGCTACTATTTACTATTTCCACCCTTATTGATCTATCACTATCATCATCAGCCTCACGCAACACACACACACACACACACACACACACACACACACACACACACACACACACACACACACACATATACACAGCGACAATTATAGTGACACATTGTCCTAACAGAGAACAAGTAAAATATGGTCTGCAGTGTGCGTGTGTGTGTGTGTGTGTGTTTAGTGGCGGCGTCGCTATCATTAGTTAGAAGGAGAAAACTGTGGCATCACTTTTACTATCAGCTGGTAGATAACACTACGAGAGAGAGAGAGAGAGAGAGAGAGAGAGAGAGAGAGAGAGAGAGAGAGAGAGAGAGAGAGAGAGAGAGAGAGAGAGAGAGAGAGAGAGAGAGAGAGAGAGAAAGAAAAAAAAATTATACATATATATTTATACATATATAATAGCAATGATAATAATAATGATAATAATAATAATGATAATATATATGTATCATTATTATCATTATCATTATCATCATCATCATCATCATCATTAATATTAGTGTCCCTGTGAACAAAATCCTCGCCTTGCCTCGCCTCGCCTCGCCTCGCCTTACCTTCCCTCGCCTTGCCTCGCCTCGCCTCGCCTCGCCTCGCCTCGCCTCGCCTCGCCTCGCCTTGCCTTCCCTCGCCTCGCCTTGCCTCGCCTCGCCTCGCCTTGCCTTCCCTTGCCTTCCCTCGCCTCGCCTCGCCTCGCCTCGCCTCGCCTCGCCTCGCCTTGCCTTCCCTCGCCTCGCCTCGCCTTGCCTCGCCTCGCCTCGCCTTGCCTTCCCTCGCCTTCCCTCGCCTCGCCTCACCTCGCCTCGCCTCGCCTCGCCTTGCTTCGCCTTCCCTCGCCTTGCCTTCCCTCGCCTCGCCTCGCCTCGCCTCGCCTCGCCTCGCCTCGCCTCGCCTCGCCTTGCCTCGCCTTCCCTCGCCTTGCCTTCCCTCGCCTCGCCTTGCCTTCCCTCGCCTCGCCTCGCCTCGCCTCGCCTCGCCTCGCCTTGCCTCGCCTCGCCTCGCCTTGCCTTCCCTCGCCTTGCCTTCCCTCGCCTCGCCTCGCCTTGCCTCGCCTCGCCTCGCCTTGCCTTCCCTCGCCTTGCCTCGCCTTCCCTCGCCTCGCCTTCCCTCGCCTCGCCTTCCCTCGCCTTCCCTCGCTCTAACGGAATACATTCATTGCAACATTTACAACAATCATTTCGGATCAATAATGAAAGTAATCTCGGGGAAGGTTTGTCTCTACAGTCCGAGTCACATCAAAGGAGGAGGAGGAGGAGGAGGAGGAGGAGGAGGAGGAGGAGGAGGAGGAGGAGGAGACGAATTAATATTTTGTGGCAAACACACACACAATGACATGAAAAATATTAATATAGCTTTGAGTCAGTATCTCTCTCTCTCTCTCTCTCTCTCTCTCTCTCTCTCTCTCTCTCTCTCTCTCTCTCTCTATCTATCTATCTATCTATCTATCTATCTATCTATCTATCTCTCTCTCTCATGATTGCAATGTTTCCTGTCCTACGTTTTCTTTGTACTTATATTATTAAAGGGAGACTGAAGGAGAAGTGTTTAAGATTATCACGTACTGTTTACAAAGCAACACAACGATTACCAAACAAGGAACACAAACACCACGCAGAGATGTAAAGATTGAGAGATAGAATGTTAGATAGATAGCGAGTAGAAACAGAGAGAAGGAAATGAAACAAATAAAATGAAAAAAATATAGATAGGTATAGATAGATAAAGATAGATAGATGAATGGATAAATACATGGATAAATAGAAATAAAGATAGATAGATAGGTAGATAGATGGATAGATATAGAATAATAGACAAATTAAACAATAGATTCATAGATAGATAGTAAATAAATAGATTGCTACACTTATCTATATTAATAATTTCAACTAGTCATAGGAAACTTATAAATTACATGAAACAATTAATCTACGAGAGAGAGAGAGAGAGAGAGAGAGAGAGAGAGAGAGAGAGAGAGAGAGAGAGAGAGAGAGAGAGAGAGAAAAAAAAAAAATTCCCCTCCCGTCACAAACAGCCTCTTTCCTCCCTCCCTCCTTCCCTCCCTCCGTCTTCATCGCTGATTCACGACAAACAACACATTTTTTTCCTCTCTGACACAGCGAACAATTTTTCAACTTATTTTCCTCCCTCCTCCCTGCCTCCCCCCTTCCTGCCTGCTTCCCTGCCTCCCTCCTTCCTGCCTGCTTCCCTGCCTCCCTCCTTCCTGCCTGCTTCCCTGCCTCCCTCCTTCCCTGCCTGCCTCACAAACACCACTGTTCTCCCTGCTTTCCTCCCTCCTTCCCTGCCTCTCTGACTGTAAATCTAAATAACTCTCTCTCTCTCTCTCTCTCTCTCTCTCTCTCTCTCTCTCTCTCTCTCTCTCTCTCTCTCTCTCTCTCTCTCTCTCTCTCTCTCTCTCTCTCTCTCTCCATCACTGGCACAGATAGATACTTTTTTTTTTTTCGTTAAAAGGGTACTGGCCAAGGGCAAAAATAGGCTAAAAAAAATCTTCCGCTTGTCGCCAGACCCTGTAAAGAAGACAGTAGGAGAAATAGAGACAGGGAGTGGATGTCCAATTAACATTAGAGGTGTGTTGACACTCCTCTTTTGAAAGAGTTTAAGTCATAGGCAGGTGAAAAAACAGACAAAGGAAGAGAGTTCCAGAGTTTACCAGTGTAAGAGATGAAAGAATGAAGATACTGGTTAACTCTTGCATTAAGAAGATGAACAGAATAAGGATGAGAAGAAATAGAAAGTCTTGTGCAGCGAGGCCGCGGGATGGGGGGAGGCATGTAGTTAGCAAATTCAGAAGAGCAGTCTGCATGAAAACAGCGGTAGAAAAGCGATAAAAATGCAACATTGTGTCGGTGACTTAAAGAATCAAGACAGTCACTTAGATGAGGAGAGTTGATGAGGCGAAAAGCTTTAGACTCCATCCTCTTTAATAAAGCATTGTGTGTTGAGCCCCACCAGACATGAGAACCTTACTCCATACATGGGCGGATAAGGCCCCTGTACAGAGCAAGCAGCTGAGAGGGAGAGAAAAATGGACGCAGACGCCATAGGATACCTAACTTCTTGGAAGCTGATTTAGCAAGTGTAGAGATATGAAATTGCCAGTTCAGATTTTTAGTAAATGATTGACCGAGTGTGTTTAATTTGGAGGATAGGGCCTGAGCATGGCCGGCCCTAGGCCAATGCAACCGATGCAACTGCATCTGGCCCCGCGCCTCTAAGGGCCCCGCGGGGACGACGTCACTCATACGACATGAGGTCTGTAACACTTGCTCATCAGCGAGGGAAGGGGAGGTGAGGAGGGATGAGAAGGGAGGATTGGGAGGAGGGGATGAGAAGGTAGGAAAGGAGGGGAGGAGAGGAGAGGAGGAAGAGAGAGAAGAGGAAGAGAGGAAGAGAGGAGCGTGTAGCTTTGATAGGGGGAGGCGGCGTGGCCAGCCTTGCCTGTACAAGCAAGTTGAATGGTCTTGCTATCCTCTCTATTGAAAATGAAGTTGCAGGTCAATTGGACTTCAGTCAGCTTATAAATGACTTTGCATTTGCCAAGTCACGTAAGATATTCCTATAAAATTAGCATTTTTCATCAAAACTGTGACAACTACATTGGCAACATTTCTCATTTATGTACCTCAGTTTGTATTGTTCTGTACTTGTTTGACTGCACTAAATGGCACTAAGATGGATTTTTGCATTGGGCCCCGCACCTGCTAGGGCCGGCCGGCCCTGGGCCTGAGGAACACCACTGTTGATAGTTTTAGGAGAACAGTGACCGTCCACTACAGCAGCAATAGAACGGTCAGAAAGGAAACTGGAGATGAAGGTACAGAGAGAAGGATAGAATCCGTAGGAGGGTAATTTAGAAATTAAAGATTTATGCCAGACTCTATCGAAGACTTTCGATATGTCAAGGTTTCACCGAAGTCCCTAAAGGAGGATGATATAGATAAATAGCATTAATAGATATCAAAACACTAT
>JAPQNM010000017.1:4593135-4595967 GCA_029783475.1 Metacarcinus magister | reverse complement strand
AGAGAGAGAGAGAGAGAGAGAGAGAGAGAGAGAGAGAGAGAGAGAGAGAGAGAGAGAGAGAGAGAGAGAGAGAGAGAGAGAGAGAGAGAGAGAGAGAGAGTAATACAATGACATACGTACTATACATACCTCCACTTCCACTCCCAAATTTCCCTCCAACCGTCCTTTCTCCACCCATTCTCCTCCACCCATTCCCTTCCACCCATTCCCTTCCACCCATTCTCTTCCACCCATACCAGTGTTACACCTTTGCAAGATTACGGAGAGAAAGTGGAGAAGAATTACAAAAGAATACAAAAAATAACAGACCCATACAATAGGTCCTTCCTTGGCTGTTTGGTTTCATTAATCTACACTAACTACTAGTGTTAGAGTAATTATAAAACCCATCACCCAACATTCCTCTAGTCAAAGCTCGCTGGAAAGGAAGCGATACCGTGTTTAGTAATGAAAATTTGCATGGAATTTAATAGATCATTGATTAAAATTGAATACTCTCCCTGAACTAGGTATCTATACACCATATAGTCCTGCTAGGGTTAACGAGGGAGTGCTGCCCCTCTCACCAAGCAGCTGCGGTGACCCAGAATCGAACTCACAACCTTCAGGTCACGAGCCAACCACTGCACCACAGAGCCACCCGACCATCAATAATATATCAGTGAGAAGGAAGGTGTAGTCTACTGTTACTATTGTCTGTGTGGTAGGTGTAAGGGCTTGGTGGTGTGGTGGTGAGGTGATGTGCTGAGTGCATAGTGTATCAAGGTGTATGCACAGTATAGATGTCGAGGAGTGGTACGGCAGACTTACCTCACCCTTGCGTACTAGGGAAGCAGCAGTCAATCAGGTCCCACGTCCACTGTGTAAGTGTACCACGCCCTACAATGGTTACTCCCTCCAACAGTGGTCTCAAGGTCTCGATGATGGTTATTAACTGTGAAGGAAAATTGAGACCCATAGCTTATCTCTTTTTTTTCTTCTTTTTGTTTGTCTCATCAACCATGGTATATATAGGTTATTAGGCCATTTAGGTTTTAAATTGAAATTTATCTTTTTTACTTATTTCATTTATTTATCGAATGTCTAATTTATTTACTTTTTATTTATTTATTTATTTTTTATTTTTTTTATTGATCTATTTATGCTTGCCTCAGGTCAAGCGTGGACCGTTAACTGAAAGCCGTCCGTGCGTGTGGGAGGGATTGTAGTAGTAGTTGTTGTGAGGTGAACTTTATAGACGCGAGTTAAGAGAACAGTCTGCAATGAACAGTGCCAGCCGGGGATTGGATGGGAAGTAATTATCGAGGAATTTTTTTTCTTTTAGCATTTTTGACGGTATCTGAGTTGACGTTCGAAGGTAATCCATTCCAAATATTGACAACACGATGAAAGAAAATAGTACGTAATTGTTTCTGTTGGTTTCAAAGCGTTTCATAATTGTTTTGAAGCCTTTGTTTGTCGTGATGTTAGTGAATCCTTTGAAGATCTTAAAAACAGCAATTAGTTGTCTCCTCTTAGTATATGCTTTGTTTAGGAAAGTAGATTCAGTTTTTAATAAGGTGTTCCTCGTTTAGTTTGTTATGTAGTTTTGGTGTCATTTTGATTACTCTATGCTGCATTTGTTCTAGTTGTTCGATATTCTCCTTGTAATAAGGTGAGCAAAACCTTACTCAGTGTTCTAAATGTGGAAGCACGAGTGACTAAGTAACATAACAACATAACAGCGTAACAAAATGATTAGGCTGCAGAAGGCCAGTTGACCTACACAAGGCAGCTCCTGTGCACCTAACACTTACCTAATGTTTTCTTCATCCATAGACATGTTCAACCTTTTCTTGTAAGTGTCAACTGTCCCAGCACTTACCACATGCTTGTTGAGTTTGTTCCACTCCTCTACTACCCTATTAGTGAACACATTTTGAGCTATTTCACTTTTCTGATTTGAAATTGAACTTTCTTCCAACGAAACCGACCAATATATTTGACATTTTTTAATACTTCATCACATTGGTGGATCAGTTTTAAATATCTTGAGATCATAACGCCTATGTCTTTATTCTTTACCTACACTTTGGAATTGAACATTATTATTATTAACATTATTATTATTATTATTATTATTATTATTATTATTATTATTATTATTATTATTATTATTATTATTATTATCATCATGCATCGAGTAATTTTAGTTAGGATTGTGATTTCTGAGATGAAATACGTAACATTTATCTATATCAAAATTCACTTGCAGAGGAGGAGGAGGAGGAGGAGAAGGAGGAGGAGGAGGAGGAGGAGGAGGAGGAGGAGGAGGAGGAGGAGGAGGAGGAGGAGGAGCAGGTTGTAGTAGTGGTGGTGGTGGAGGAAGGAAGGTGACAATGGAGGAAAGAGAACAGCCGATGGTGGTGGAAGAAGAGGGGTGAGGAGGAGGAGGAGGAGGAGGAGGAGGAGGAGGAGGAGGAGGAGGAGGGGGTGGTGGTGGTGGAGGTGGAGGTGAGCGGATATGCCTGAGGGCTCGCGTGTGTGGGGTGCGCGTGCGACGGGGGTAAGAAGGGGAGGAAGATGAGTGGCCGGAAGGGGGGAGGAAAGAATCTGGAGGTAACAGGTGTATGTGGCTGGCTGGTTGCTCCTGATCTCTCTCTCTCTCTCTCTCTCTCTCTCTCTCTCTCTCTCTCTCTCTCTCTCTCTCTCTCTCTCTCTCTCTCTCTCTCTCTGTCTCTCTCTGCTCTCTCTCTCTCTCTCGCTCTCTCTCTCTCTCTCCTCTGTCTCTCTCTGTCTCTCTCTCTCTCTCTCTCTCTCTCTCTCTCTCTGTCTCTCTCTCTCTCTCTCTCT